>ML260351.1:4412-90911 GCA_005239495.1 Nicotiana undulata | reverse complement strand
TTGGGGGCCCCCCCCCCCCCCGAGTCTGTACACCCCCAGTGAGCGCAGGTACCTACCAAGTGCCGAGTGACGAGTGACTTGGGAGGAATGAGTGACTGTGAGGTAGCCCGAGGGGCCGATACTAAGTGATTGTGAGGTATGCTGAGTGACTGATGATGAGTGATGATATACCCGAGGGCCGTTTATGACATATGTTTCAATTGAAGAACTATTTATGAACTCTGTCAATTTTATAGACTGAGTTGTTTGATTTCTATGGAACATGTAAAAAGGCACACTTTCAAATGATATTTTACCGACCTTGAACTTAAAATGCTACAAGGCATCGTTTCTATGTTTTCTGAAAGAAAGGATTCAATTACTGTGCATTAATGACTATTTTTACTTGTTTCATAACCTCAGACATTATTTACTCTCATTGCTATTGAGTTGGCATACTCACATTACTCCCTGCACCTTGTGGGCAGATTTAGGTGTTGGGTCTGAGCGCTAGCTGTTTTTGCATTCTCTTGGAGCTTTGTTCGGGATTTTGAGGTAGTTGTTCGGCGTCCGCATCATGCCCTCTTTCCCTTCTTATCCTGTTATTTGATATCATTCTTAGAACGTTGTAGTAATGAAATAGTAGTACGTGGTATTGTTTATAGATGCTCATGACGGGTTAACTCCAGGTTTTTGGGGCAGTGCTTAGACTATTTTGTTCGTTTTGTTGCTTTAAATTGCGAAATCTGAAGGATTTTATGATATATCGGAACGATTTTGGAATTAATGAAAAGTCTTATGTTAATACGCGATTGTTTGGCTAGCCTAGTTCCATGATAGGCGCCATCACGACCGGCTTAGGATTTGGGGTCGTGACAGGGTTACATCACCATCAAGAGGTAAGTGATTTCTTCTAGCTATGGGTTAAATGCAAGGATGATATATGGATTTAAACATGTAAATTAGTAGAAATTTTTGGATTTTTAAGAAAACCTAGAAATTAGTATTTTTGGATTTTGACCACGAATTTAGGCATGAAATTAGAAATAATTATATATTTGAACTCGTGAGGCTATGGGTAAAGTTTATATTCGAAAAATTTCAGAATCCGGACACGTGGGCCTGAGGGTGATTTTTATCGACTTTTCTAATGGAGTTGGAAATTGTAGTAAATAGGAGTATGATGAATATTAAAGTATATATTTATGGAATTGCTCAATATTTGACCAGTTTTGGAGCTTCGGGCATTGATTTGAGTTGTTTGAAGGGCTTGGGAGCCAGTTATGGAACTTCGGAGCGAGGTAAACCTCTTTTCTAACCTTGTAAGAGAGAATTGTCCCCATAGGTGAAATAAGTAAATACGTGCTTCTATTTATGGGGGGCTACGTACGCACGAGGTAACGGGAGCCATGTGTAGCTACTACTATGCTTATGTCCGGATAGTCTATGACCCAAAAGTATGCTTTACTTGCCCTACTTGTAATTTTATTGACAATTTAAAAGGGCTTAACCATATGAACTTGGTAAATGAATTTCTAAAAGGCTAAACATTATTTTCTTGACTTTTAAAAGAGAAATTTGCCCTTTTTGGATAATTGTCCCTTGATTAATTCTTGATTGACTGTTTGAAAATGTTTATCTTTTGTGGAACGGGCCGAACGCCTCGGTAGATTAAATAGATACATTTATGGTTCGCTCAATTTGACCCTCTGGCAGTGCACAGTTTAAATATTATTGAATCGGGCCGTACGACCTCGGCATGATTTGCGCATGCTTGTATTGCTTGCCTTGCAAATTTATGAATAATGATATTACTTCCTTGGCCTGAGATAAATCATTAAATGATGAAAATGCATTTAGGAAATCCCTCGTTATCAAAAGGATTGTTTACTTGTCTCAAATTTCCTTAAGTTACTACTGTATTTAACGAAATTCACGACTAATTATATTATTATCATATTACCGTTGGACCACTAGTGAGTGTCGGAGTCAACCTCTCGTCACTACTTCTTCGAGGTTAGACGGGATACTAACTGGGTACACATTATTTTGTACTCATACTACACTTGTTGTGCATTTTTGTTACACATGCACATGTATGTCTAGTGGCCTAGTTTGGCGCAGCGGCATGGTTGATACATAGACTTAGGTGAGCTGCACCTCTCGAGACAAACTGCAGCCAGCAGAGTCTCCTTCAGAGTATTGTATTGTATTGTATTTTTCTCTTCTGTCCAATTGTATTCCGGACGGTTATTGTATTACATTTCATTTCCTAGAAATTGCCCATGCACTTGTGACACCGGGTTTTGGGATGTATATGGGATTGGTTAGTATTGAAAAGTAGTAAGATATTATTACTTACTTGGTGAAGCTCATTATTTATTGTTTAATATAAGGAAAAGAAATAATTTCAAAAATATTAAAATGAGAATTTAATTAACTATTTAGCGTTGGCTTGCCTGACAGTGGTGTCCGGTGCCATCACGACCTTTAATAAGTTTTGGGTCGTGACAGAAATATCGTTTGCCTTTTCTGCCCTTTAAAAACAAACTTTACATTGGGCAAAATTATAACTGTAGTTTAATTATTTACCTAATATTTAGGACTTTAAGATAAGCTAATTTTATTTATCAAATGTTTTTCTTTAAGGTATCTAGAATCTCCTAATATTTAGGAATCTAAATTGAGTAAAATTTTACTTATAAATTTTTTTTTCTTATTTAAATCGTGTAACTATTTTTCTCAAATTTAACTCTTTTATGTTACAAGTTTTAACACTTTCGGAATTATAATAAAAGACTTTTGCAGGTTACTGCCTTCGTTTTAATTTTTGTAGGAACGTAGGAATCATTAGAATGTTTTCAATGTTAATCCAATTCTTTTACATGTTCACAACGAGTTTAAGTTGACTTATAAATTCGTTATTTTTAATGTAGATCTTCTAATCATCAATGATGGATAACATGTAAGTTATATTTTATGTCAAATATTATATCATTCAAATTATATTTATAACATAAGAACTTTAAAATTAAATAACATTTTGCAATTAATCTTTGTTTATTTTGATTATTCAGAGGGAGTTCTAATGTTTAGAAATTCAATATTGAATAAAATTTTAACTTATAAAACTTATTTTCTTATCTAAATTGCGTAAAATAATCTTTAGTCAAATTCATATACAAAGAAGAAAATAAGAAATTTAAATTCAATTTCTTATTTATCAAGATCTAATAACAGTAGTGAATATTGAATATCTCCAAACAAAGTTGCACATATTTTAATAATTTTTCTTTGGATCAATGAAGAACAAGAATATCAAGATTATTATTTTTGGTTGAAAAATTCAATCTTAATTATTATATCATCAGTTCAAATGTGAAAAATAAGTTTGGAATTAATGACGAACAAGAAAACCAAAAATAACAAAGTCAACAAAGAATAAGTACGAAATTATTGTTTGGATATAATATTGTTTGCCTTTTACCTTTTATATGTTGATTTTATACTAGACTAAATTGTTATTTAGGTTATTTTTCTAATATTTTAGAATTTGAAATCCTAATATTTAGGAGTTTGAAATTTTAAATAAGGTTGATCATTTAATTTCTATATTTTATCTTAGTAAAAACTAAAAATATGTAGCAACTCAAAATATATATAACTCCCTAGCCCAACATTTTGAACTTTATAAATATTTCTAAAATATACTACTTACCAAGTTGCCCCATTTATACCAATTCCTCTTCTAATTTCATAATGCTTATGTATGTTCTTTATAATGTTTGGTGATGAAAAGTTAGTATACTCCCTAATTTTAGTGATGTAAAGGTTAAACGTCAAGGTCTTTGAAAGTGTATGCTTCCCAAATCCATGAAAGAAAATAGTGAATAAGAAGATTTGTTGAAAAAGAGAATTAAATAACATAACTCTTAAGTTACATGATAATTTTAATATCATTAATAATCTGGAACTTATAGTAAAAACTTTTAGAGTTAAAACGAGAGATTATGAGATGTGGTCGACAAGAGTCGATAACACTAATAATTTTGCAAATACGACGATCCAAAATAAAATATTAGATGGATATTTTACCCTTTTAAAAATAGATTTTTATTGGATAAAATTATAACTACAGTTAAATATGTAAAATTTTAGACGATTTCATACTAAAATATGAATAAAAATAAATTATTTTTTAAATAAATAATTAAGTTTTTAGATTTAATAGCAAAATAAATTCATTTCACTTCTTTCAAAACAATTCATATACAAAAACTTATTTTCCAAGTTGATAAAACTCTTATGGTACATAAATTTATTTTTATAAGAAAACTATTGGCTGAAAGAGAAATTAGGGATAGAGCAAACTTGAAGCGATAAGGATAAAATATTAGAAGACAAAATAATATGTTTTAAATATAAGGCTAAGCAGGAATGACAATCGTGAATAATAATGAAGACAGTAACATCAAATATCCTTTACGAATACCTTTACATTTCAAGTTCTCTAGCATACAAATTACCTAGTTTTCCTTTGTCATGATATTCAACAGATACAAAATCACAGAACACCCAAACAACTAATCAATCACATAACATGCCGTGAACATACGGATAATACGATGCGAAAATAAATGTGCACTGCCGAAGGGTCGAACGGCTAGAACCATAGATGCATCTATTACACCGCTCACGAGTCGAACATGCGACGCGATTGACATAATATTAGGGCTACCCTGCTCGCGAATCATACATGCGATGCGGGTACCCGTATATATACACATAATTAACAGGAAATCAGGAAATTCAATAAAGAATATACTTATAGAGAAGGATTCAATAATATAAATTTTAGAATGTAACATCCTAGATGTTAACTTAATAATGCAAGGATATTAGGAAACCTAAGTTAACATTTAAGATTATAGATACGACACATAAAGCATGTTTGTGAATCCTAAACTCGCCGACATAACATAATAGTAGCTACGCACGGACTCTCGTCACTTCGTGCGTGCGTAGCCCCCACAAATAAAGATATGCAATTATTTATATTCACCTATGGGGACAATTCCCTCTTACGAGGTTAGAAAGGAGACTTACTTCGTGTCAAGAACGCGCCCGAAACTCCAAATTCGTCGCCCAAGGACTTGGAACTAGTCAAAGATCACATGAATAAATTAATCTATGCTCAAAAGTCTGAAATTCTTCTATTTAAGCGGTTATTTCAACCTAAATTGTAAAATCTCAAAATGCACCTCCGGGCCCACATGCTCGGATTCCGAAATTTTTTAAAGAAACAATCACACATAGCCTAAGGATAAATATTATATAGTTTTTGCATGAATTCATAACTAATTCCTTGGTAATTCTCATATTTTTATCAAAAACCTAGGTTTTACTCTAACCCATGATTTCTATTAATTTAATGTGTTAATCTACCTAAGAATTCAAGTATTAAACTTACTTCAGTAGGAATCACTTACCTTTCACTTGCTAGGTCCAAATCACTCTTTTACGGCTCCCAAATCGCCCAAGATGGGGAAAAGTTGTTCAAAGATGGCTAAGTCCCGTATTTAAAACAAACCTCACTGCCTACAGGTTTTCCGCACATGCGGCTCGAGGATCGCACCTGTGAGAAAAATCTCACATCTGCGAAAAATGGGGAGGGGGCCAGTGGCCGCACCTGCGGAAGGGAGCCCGCACCTGCGGCTCCGCTTCTGCAGGAAAAGTCCCGCACCTGCGGACAAATGGGCAGCCCCTCTAGGACCGCACCTGCGAGGCTGGGACCGCAGAAGCGGTCTCGCACCTGCGGCTAGTCCTTCGCAGGTGCGGTCGCACCAGATCTGGTACCAGCAGTCTTTTGAGGCTGGTTTTTGCCTCGCGCGATGCTCGAATGGCATCCGGGCCCACCCGAGACCCCGTCCAAATATACCAACAAGTCCTAAATTATGTTACGGACTCGCTCGAGCCTTCGGATTGTCTGAAACAACGCTAAATCTAAAAATCACTCCCCAAAACCTATTGGATCAAACTTAAGAACTTTAAGTTCTTGAATTCGCTACGAACACGCCGAACCTACCTATAAAATTCGGAATGACACCAAATTTTACGAGCAAGTCATAAATGACATAACGGAACTATTCCCAATCTCGAAATTCCGTTTGGACCTCGATAACACAAAAACACATTCCAAACCTCAAGTTTGAACTTTAAGAAACCTCATTTCACTATTAGGTGCCGAAACGCTCCCGGGTCATCCAAAACGCGTTTCGAACATACGCCCAAATCCGAAATCATCATACGAACATACCGGAACCTTCGAATCTCGATTCCGAGGTCGTTTACTAAAAATGTTGACCGAAGTCAAACTTGGCCTTTAAGGCCAACCTTAAGGAACTAAGTGTTCCTATACAACTCCAAACTCTCCCAAACCCCGAACCAACAATCCCCGCAAGTTATAAATCAATAGAAGCAACTATGGGAAGTCTCATTTAGGGGAACGGGGTCCTAGAACACAAAACGACCGGTCGGGTCGTTACATTCTCCACCTATTAAACAAACGTTCGTCCTCGAACAGTTCTAGAATCATATTTGAAGTGCTGAATAAGTGTGGATATCTGCTCCGCATGTCCTTCTCGGACTCCCAAGTCGCCTCCTCGACTGGTTGGCCCCTCCACTGGACCTTCATGGCGGACCTCAATTGGGGATCCTGCCTATCTATAATAGCAAGTGGCTCCTCCTCATAACCCAGCCTCTCATCTAGCTGAATGGTGCTGAAATCAACCACGTGAGAGATGTCGGCGTGGTACCTCCGTAGCATGGACACATGAAAAACCAGATGAACTCCTGATAAACTAGGAGGTAAAGCGAGCTCATAAGCAACCTTTCCAACCCGCCTCAACACCTCAAATGGGCCTATAAACCTTGGGCTCAGCTTGCCCTTCTTCCCAAACCTCATAATACCATTCATCGGCGAGTCCTTCAACAGAACTTTCTCGCCCTCCATAAATGATACATCGCGCACCTTCTGATCCGCGTAACTCTTCTGTCTGGACTGTGCTATACGAAGCCTCTCATGAATCAACTTTTCTTTCTCCAAAGCATCCTTCACCAGGTCGGTGCCATATAACTTAGCCTCGCTAGGATCAACCCACCCGATGGGAGAACGACATCGCCGACCATACAAAGCCTCAAATGGAGCCATGTTAATGCTGGACTGATAACTGTTATTATAAGCAAACTCGGACAAAGGCAAGAACTGGTCCCACTGCCCTCCAAGGTCAATTACACATGCTCTGAGCATGTCCTCCAATATCTGAACTGTCCGCTCCGACTGCCCGTCGGTCTGAGGGTGGAATGTTGTGCGGAGCTCTACCTGAGTTCCTAACTCACTCTGTACCGCTCTCCACAAATGCGAGGTGAACTGAGGACCTCAATCTAATATAATAGACACAGGTACACCGTGCAACCGAACTATCTCCCGAATGTAGATCTGGGCCAACCTCTCTGAAGTATAAGTAGTAGCTACTGGTATGAAATTTGCCGACTTGGTCAACCTGTCCACAATGACCCAAACCGCATCAACCTTCCGCAAAGTCCGAGGCAACCCAACTACGAAGTCCATAGTGATGCACTCCTATTTCCACTCAAGTATAGGCATCTGCTGGAGTAGGCCTCCTAGCCTCTGGTGCTCATACTTAACCTGCTGGCAATTTATACATTCTTCGGAACATCCTAGTTCCAAATCTTCAACTGATGGTACACCGATCTCAAGTTAATCTTATAAAACACCCGAGCACCTTGCAACTGGTCAAAAAAATCATCGGTACGCGGCAACGGGTACTTGTTCTTGATGGTGACTTTGTTCAACTGGCGGTAGTCAATACACATCCGCATAGTCCCATCCTTCTTCTTCACAAATAACACTGGAGCACCCCAATGCGACACGCTCGGCCTGATAAACCCCTTAGCCAACAACTCCTCAAGTTGTTCTTTCAATTCGTTCAATTCCATCGGAGCCGTACGGTATGGGGGAATAGATATAGGTTGGGTGCCTGGAGCTAAGTCAATGCAAAAATCAATGTCACGATCCGGTCGCATGGTTGGAAGGTTTGAAGGGAATACATCAGCAAACTCTCGAACTACCGGCACTGAATCAATCATCGGAGACTCGACGGTGGTGTCCCGCACATAAGCAAGATAAGCCAAACAACCCTTCTCGACCATACGTCGAGCCTTCAAGAAAGAAACAACCTGACTAGCGGCACTAACTGAGGAACCTCTCAACTCCAATCTCGGCGACTCTGACATGGCTAGGGTAACAGTCTTGGCATGGCAATCTAGAATGGCATGATAGGGAAATAGCCAATTCATGCCCAGGATGACCTCAAAATCAACCATATCAAGCAACGGGAGGTCCGCTCTGGTCTCGAACCCACAGAATGTAACCACACAGGACAGATATATCCGATCCACAACCACAGAATCGCCCACAGGAGTGGACACATAAACAAGAGTACCCAAGGACTCACGAGGAATATCCAGGAGATGAGAAAACAAGGCTGATACATATGAATAAGTGGATCCTGGATCAAATAATACCGATGCATCCCTACTACATACTGAAATAATACCTGTGATCACGGCATCTGAGGCCAGTGCATCTAGTCTGGCCGGGAAAGCATAGAATCTAGTTGGAGCGTCGGAGGACTGACCTCCACCGGGATGAACAGGAGCTAACTGGGCTCCCCCCGCCTGGCCTCCACCTCTAGGACCACCCCTACCAGCCTGTCCTCCACCCCTGGGTGGCCGGACCGTTGGTGCTGAAACCATAGGCTGATAACTCTGTTGCACTGCCTTGCCCCAGAGCCTGGGGCAAGTCCTCTTCATATGACCTGGATCCCCACACTCATAACAACCTCTTGGAACCATAGCCTGCTGCCCTGAAGAACCCTGAATAGCCGGAGGACGGTACGTACTCTCTGGCATAGCACTGAAGTAAGGACTGGAAGACCCCTGATGACCAGAATACCTGTCGGAGGAACCCTGAATGGCTGGTGGGTGATAAGAACTCCCCGGCATAACGCTGAAATAAGGCCTCGTCGGAGCACCTCGAGGAGGTGGTGGGGGTGCTGAATATGGGGGCCTACTAGGCTGGCCCCTACCAAACTGACCTTTGCCCCTGGCTGGAGCACCTCTAAAATCCCTAGAAAATCTAGGTCTCTTATCATGCTGCCCCTTCTCTCTGCTCCTCGACCGATAACCCTCAATCCTGCGAGCAATCTCTACCACAAGCTGATAGGGAGTCCCCATCTCCACCTCTCGAGCTATGTTGGCCCTAATACCTAAGTGCAATCCAACTACAAATCTACACACTCTCTCTGCATCAGTAGGAAGTATCATGAGTGCATGACGAGACAACTCAGAAAACTTAGCCTCGTAGTTAGTCACTGACATCTAACCCTGCTCCAGCTACTCAAACTGATACCACAGCTCTTCCCTCTGAGAGGGTGGGATATATCTGTCCAAGAACAACTGAGTGAATTGCTCCCAAGTGAGGGGAGGAGAACCTGCCGGTCTGCCAAGAATATAGGACTGCCACCATCTGCGGGCCCTGCCCTCTAACTGGAAAGTACTGAAGTCAACCCCATGGGACTCCAATATCCTCATGTTGTGCAGTCTGTCCCTGCACCTATCAATAAAGTCCTGGGCATCCTCATGACGTTCACCTCCGAAGACAGGAGGGTGCAGTCTTGTCCATCTGTCTAATAACTTATGCGGATTGCCGTCTGCAGCTGGTCTGGGCTCAGGTGCTGCTGCTGCTATTGGCTGAACCCCGCATACGGGAAGTGTACCCGGGCTTTGATAGACTGCTGCTACATGTCCTGCGGCCTAGGCAGTAGGGGTCTGTGCTCCCCCTCCCGTCTGAGATGTGGCCGAATCTGCTGGAAATAAACCAGCCTAAATCATGGTGTCCATGAACCGCATCATACATCCCATGACCTCCTGAAATCCAAGCGCCGTCATGAAGTCCAGCGAGGCAGGATCTGTTGCGGGTGCCTCGCCCTGCTCCTCAATGATGGGATCCTCTACTGGATCCGCCAGCGGTGTAACTGGAACAGCTCTAGGATGCCCCCATCCACGGGGGAGGGGGGCAGCGGCCCCTCCCGGTTCCGAAACATCGGTTGCGCGCGTCCTCACCATCTGTGAGAGAATAGAAGAGTGAGATTTAGTATACCATCATTTGCACGATAGAATATGAATAAAGAGAGATTTTCTAACACTCTATAGCCTCCCGAAGATAAATACAGACGTCTCCGTACCGATCCGTAAGACTCTATTGGGTTTGCCCGTAACTTGTGAGAACTACGTGAAACTAGAGCTCTGATACCATATTGTCACGACCCGAATCCTAATCCAGGTCACGATGGTTCCCAACACCGTAGCCAGGCAAGCCAACATCAACCTACTAGTGAGTTTCGTTTATTTTATCAAATTATTTTCCATCACGTACTCGATTTAAATTGAAACCATTAGGTGAAAGCGAGTAACTTATGCAAATTTTGAACGGAAATAACCATAATAGTCATAAAATAATATTTACATCCCAAAAATGATGTCTACTAACGAGAGTGCCAGGAACTAGTGTCACAAGTCTACAGGCATACTAGTAGAGTAAAACAAAAGAAGTAATACACTGCCCTACTGTCTCAAAAGGGATATACAAAATAACAAAAGAAGACTCCATAGTGTTGCCGAGTGTTGTCAAGAGAAGCAGCTCACCGTGAAGTCTGGACCATGTATAAATATCAGGGACGAACTCCGGACCGATACCCAGATGCGCCTGCCTCAGAACCTGTACAATTAAGTACATAGCGTAGCATGAGTACATAAATAATATGTACCCAATAAGTATCTAGTCTAATCTTGAAGAAGTATTGACGAGAGGTCGACGTGACACTTACTTGGATCAAAATAATATGTTTTAAATGTAAGGCTAAGCAGGAATGACAGTCATGAATAATAATGAAGACAGGAACATCAAATATATTTACAAATACCTTTACATGTCAAGTTCTCTAGCATTCAGATTACCTAGTTTTCCTTTTTCATGATATTCAATAGATACAAAATCACAGAACACCCAAACAACTAATCAATCACATAACATGCCGTGAACGTACGACTAATACGACGCGAAAATAAATGTGCACTGTCAAAGGGTCGAACGGCTAGAACCATAGATGCATCTATTACACCGCTCACGAGTCAAACATGCGACGCGGTTGACATAATATTAGGGCTACCCCGCTCGCGAATCATACATGCGATGCAGGTACCCGTATATATACACATAATTAACAGGAAATCAGGAAATTCAATAGAGAATATACTTATAGAGAAGGATTCAATAATATAAATTGCAGAATGTTACTTCCTAGATGTTCACTTAATAATGCAAGGATATTAGGAAACCTAAATTAACATTTAAGATTATAGATACGACACATAAAGCATGCTTGTGAATCCTAAACTCCCCGACATAACATAATAGTAGCTATGCACAGACTCTCGTCACTTCGTGCGTGCGTAGCCCCCACAAATAAAGACATGCAATTATTTATATTCACCTATGGGGATAATTCCCTCTTACGAGGTTAGAAAGGAGACTTACCTTGTGTCAAGCCTACTTTCCCGGTCAAGAACGCGCCCGAAACTCCAAATTCGTCGCCCAAGGACTCGGAACTAGTCAAACATCACATGAATAAATTAATATATGCTCAAAAGTCTAAAATTCTTCTATTTAAGCGGTTATTTCAACCTAAATCGCAAAATCACAAAATACACCCCCGGGCACACATGCTCGGATTCCGGAAATTTTCAAGAAAAACAATCACCCATAGCCTAAGGATCAATATTATATAGCTTTTGCATGATTTCATAACTAATTCCTTGGTAATTCTCTCATTTTTATCAAAATATTAGGTTTTACTCTAACCCATAATTTCTACCAATTTAATGTGTTAATCTACCTAAGAATTCAAGTATTAAACTTAATTTATAGTAGGACTCACTTACCTTTCACTTGCTAGGTCCAAATCCCTCTTTTACGGCTCCCAAATCGCCCAAGATGGGGAAAAGTTGTTAAAAGAAGGCTAAGTCCCGTATTTAAAACAAACTTCACTGCCTACAGGTTTTCCGCACCTGCGGCTTGAGGACCGTACTTGCGGTCTTGCATCTGGAAGAAATATCTCGCATCTGCGGAAAATGGGGAGGGGGCCAGTGGTCGCACCTGCGGATGGGAGCCCGCATCTGCGGACAAATGGGTAGCCCCTCTAGGACCGCACCTGCGAGGCTGGGACCGCAGAAGCGGTCTCGCACTTGCGGCTAGTCCTCCGCAGGTGCGGTTGCACCAGATCTGGTGCACCGGCAGTCTTTTTAGGCTGGTTTTTTCCTCGCGCGATGTCCGAATGGCATCTAGGTCCACCCGAGACCCCGTCTAAATATAACAACAAGTCCTAAATCATATTACGAACTCGCTTGAGCCTTCGGATTGTCCGAAACAAAGCTAAATCTAAAAATCACTCCCCAAAACCTATTGGATCAAACTTAAGAACTTTAAGTTCTTGATTTCGCTTCCAACACGCCGAACCTACCTATACAACTCGGAATGACACCAAATTTTGCGAGCAAGTCATAAATGACATAACGTAACTATTCCCGATCTCGGAATTCCGTTTCGACCTCGATAACACAAAAATACGTTTCAAACCTCAAGTTTGAACTTTAAGAAACCTCATTTCACTATTAGGCGCCGAAACGCTCCCGGGTCATCCAAAACCCGTTCCGAACATACGTCCAAGTCCGAAATCATCATACGAACCTACCGGAACCTTCGAATCTCGATTCCGAGGTCGTTTACTAAAAATGTTGACCGAAGTCAAACTTGACCTTTAAGGCCAACATTAAGGAACTAAGTGTTCCTATACCACTCCAAACTCTCCCAAACCCCGAACCAACCATCCCCCCAAGTTATAAATCAGTAGAAGCAACTATGGGAAGTCTTATTTAGGGGCACGGGGTCCTAGAACACCAAACGACCGGTCGGATCGTCACAGAAATAATATTTCACTCTTTTAATATTGTCTTCTTCTATCTATCAAGAAATTATTATTGTAGCACGAAACTCCAATAGGAAATTGATCGATAATTTTATCAGTTAAAAATAATATCATATTGGACAAAAAAGTCATTTAATTATTATTTTCTACAAGTAATTTTTAGAACGATGAAGTTAACTAAAATTTTGACCATTATATCTTTGCTAATTTTAAAATATAGGAACTCATAACATTTAAGAATAATATAATCCCAATAAGATTTACTTATATAAGATAATAAGTAAATTATTATGAGAATATATCTTAGGAATTATTATTTTATCAAAAATAATAATAATCCTTATGACATTAGAAATCTTTCACTTCAAGATGCATTGAGACTCTTAAATTAATATATATATATATATATCCAAGTGCAAATAATGGCAAGAGGAAGAGACGAAAACTCTAAAATCAAATTGTACAGAAATCTAACTTAAGAGCTCAAGATATTGTCGAATTGCTAAAATTTTGAAGATATAAGACTTGGGTTAGCTTTAGAGTTGTAAGCTATCGTGTTAATTTGTCAATATTTTTATTGGATTGGGAGCTTTTGGTTAATCTTTTTGTAGAAGATTTGAAAAGAGATAAAAATATAAGAAAATATAACATGCTAAGTAATTGAAACAGATAGATCAAAGAAATTGATCTAAAATGACCTGACATTTTAACAGTTTGACTACGTTCTCTCTGCCTCAAAGTGTCTTATTATACGTATGAGTTAGTCAATATGATCATATTCAAGTGAAGTACATGTTATTTTTAAAAACAAAATTGAAATATTCAGACACTATGCAATAGAAATTATTATATTTCAAAAATATTTACGAAGTACATTAAATTAGTTTGATAAAAATAATAGGTTTTTTGTTTCATATCTGCTTATAAAGAATGGGGCGAGAAAGCTATTCCTAATAAAATTGCAAATAAAAATGTATACGAGGACTTTTATAAAACAGATATCTTCCTTACTTTATTCAAGAATTCACTTTTAAAAAGATTAATTTGATAAATCATACGATGAAAACATCTACTATATAATTTTAAAAAATTATATTCATTGGTGCGAGGTACACGCACAACGCGCGTATTTTATGACTAGTTATTAGAAAAAGCTTTGACCACTTTGATTTTTTCACATCAATTTTTCGGCTAAATTTTAACATATTCTGTCTTTTACTTTTTTGCCAAAGAAGGAAAATAATACATTACAGTTCAACTTTTGCTTTCACATGTCTGATTTCACTTGGACCAAACATAGCATCAACGTAATTCCTTCATTTTCCTAATTAACTCTCTCTTCCCTTCTTTACTGGACAAATTGTTTGTGAAAATTAGCAGAAGCAAAGTCATGATATGTCATTGCAACAACAATAAAATTGACATGAGATTTTTCGCTTGAACTTCCTGTAATAATATTCTTATTAGAGAAAAGAACCACGATTCCAACTAATATTACTACAAAATAGTATGTTATTAGTCCAGTAATTCTTTTATCAGTCTATTCAAAAGGCCGACTTTTTCACATCGTGAAATATAAATTGGCATGAAAAGTAATGAGAGTGCCATATAAGTATATAGCTCCTACTCATCTTTTCTTGATTCTCCTCTTCACTAATTTCCTCCTAGCCAAAGAAAAATGCACCACTCGATAGCTCCCTTAAATTGTCAGAAACTTTTATGTAGATTTTTTTTCTAAGAGTCCGACCTATTTGATTATTTTACATATGTAGAAAATTAGATATGCATATTAGCCGAAAGGACAGCTCTTTAATTTCACTTTTCAATTTTGGGTGACAAGCACACAATTTGCCATGTCAGCATTAATAATATAAATTTAGCAAAAGGAAAGAGTTGTCTTAACCCAAATTTCCCTCCGTTGGGTATCGTGATGGCACCTAGTCTTAGGGACTAGGTAAGCCTAACATTTAGAGAGATAACAACAATAATACAAGAAATCTAACAGTCTCGATATGGAAATCTTGACAGAATTACAATGTTTCCCAAAACCGGTAATACAAGTCATAAGCTCTACGAATTTATTCTAAAATCTTTAATTACCACTGTTCGGAATGAATACAACAGGGTATGAATAGTAAATACAAAAAAGAAGGTGACTCTGAAGCCTACGAAAGCAGCAGCAGGTTACCTTGAGTCTCCCCGTCAATGATCCACGCAAACACTAACAATACTTACCTGGATCTGCACAAAAAAATGTGCAGAAGTGTAGTATGAGCACACCACAGCGGTACCCAGTAAGTATCAAGACTAACCTCGATGAAGTAGTGACGAGGACTAGTCAAAACACCACTGGTCTAACAAAATAAACTGACATGAATATAGAAATAACCGAACACTACATCTATCTAAGACTTCACGGTATAATTTACAACAATGACAGTATAATGCGGAAGAAAATTACAGAAATTAACCAACGGAAACAACATAAAAATACACAGAAATATGGACAGCAAAGCAAGCCAAACCGGAAGAAAACCACAATACATAGAAAACACTAGTAACTCGACTCTGCGTCAGTTTGTTCACATCGGGCCTGTCGCGCCCCTTTTTCCTCGCGGAGATCGGGTTCGGGACATTTTGGATTAAGGCAACTCTTTCCTTTCGGGAAAGGGGTTTGCGTTTTTTGAGAGTCGCCACCTAACGATTTTAAAAGTGCGTTAGGGGACCTAAGGGGGTTCATTAACAACTACGTTATTAACCAGAGATAGGGTAAGGGCTTGAAATTATTCCAAGGGGAAGGTGTTAGGCACCTCTCAGGATCCACAAGTGAGGTTCCCGGCCAAATAGCTTTTGTGAATTTGTACAATATAGCAGACAAACAAATAAAAGCTCATATAATAGGGGATTTAAGTCCTTAAGCATGCAAGGTGTTTGAAAACAGTTATATAATGGCTGAGTTTTGAAAAGTTTTCAATAAAGACATTTAAAGTAAAGGAGATCCTAGGTTTGTGAAAATATGGATCACATCAATGCAATACCCGGTATGACACTTTCCAGAGAGGGGATACACGTGGTATTAGCGCATCGGTCATCATGTCCATATTCTACCCTTTCCCACCCCGTGAAGGTAACTAAAGTGCGTGTTGGTCACGAACTCTATTGCATGCTGTTACCCGTCCCTTCCTATCAGTCCCGGAGGAGGTTAGGACTAATATCCTAAAGGGAGGTACTAGGCAGACCCTCAGGTTTAAAGGTAAAATTCTTAGGCGACAAATAAAGAACATATATGACTGCAGTAAGTGGGGAACACATAGGAGCATATAAAAGGCTCAAATTTACCTCCGCAGATAATGCACATAATTAGCACGACTCAAACACAAGTAAGGACAGTGTTTTCATTCAGAACCTAAGATATAGTGTCTAAGTGAGTTAAGAGAATAAATAGACATGCATTTTTGTTTTTATGACTTGAAATCCCTAATCAGTTTTGCCTACTGATTAAAAGAAACTGTTTAAGGGATTAAGCAGCATATGCAAAGAGGCAGATTTCCAGTTTTAGAGATTTAATCACCTAAGGCTTGCCTAGGCGGGGGACAGTGTATATTAATTACCAGAACTATTAGAAGAACTCTTGCAAATTGTTGCCTAAACATGTTGTTCTAGGTTGTTCAGAGCACAGAAGTTTTGCCAGTTATTTTTAGAAAACTGAATGAGGTTGTTTTATACCTTTTTACGCATCAGTAATTAGGCTAGGTGTAGTTGAGCGAATAGGACCCTATAACATGATATCTAATTCACATGTAGGGATGCATACTGATGCATATGCAGAATTCCTAAGCGTGATTTCTAAATGCTCAGTAGTCACAGTTTTAATCATGGTTTCAGAAGATGCTGGAGTGACATTTTTTTTATGTTGTTTAGCCTAGGACAGGATTTCTAAGTGCATAGCATTGTGAGGAATGATTGTAGAGATAACAAATTATTGGCGTATTTCTCCTAACACAGAATTTCTAAATGATATGGCGGTAATGTCAAAATAACATGCTGAAAAACAGTATTCATAACAGTATGTCAAAGTGCTGAAAACAGTATTCATAACAGTATGTCAAAGTGCTGAAAACAGTAGGCAGGATACCTAGGGAACATGGCATCTAATGCATGAAATGCTTTGCATATTGGTCCTAAATAGGGGTTCTATTGCGCAAATAGGAAATGTAAACCTAAAGACATGATTTCTACCATTTGTAGCATGTGTAATTATCCCTTTTCCCTTTTTCACTATCCATCCCCCAGAGTTGTTTACAATAAGTTATTACAGACCAATGATTATGAATTACATAATTGAAATAGAGGAAAACAAGAAGCTATACTATAGGGAGCCTACTGATAGGCCCAAGTCCTCCAAACCTCATTGCCATATGGTGTTTCACAGCCTTTCATAATCCGGGTGTGTCAAAGTTCCCTAAGGACCTCAAGGGCTCCCGGGCAATGCTCACACCTAGATTTAGTAACCAAGAATTGAACATGTGCAGTGTGGAAGTGCCAGCCTCAGTATGTCAGAGTTCAGAGGGAGCTCAGGGGTCCCAAAGCAGTGCTCACCCTGATGGGGAAGAACTTATAGTCTAAGAGTAAAGTGTAGTGCAAGAGAGGATTTGAAAAAGAGTTTGAGTAAAGGAACCTTTCTAAAGAATAGTTTATTTTTGAAACAATTTGCAAAATGGTAAGTGAGTAGTTTAGGAAAACAGTTTCAGAACCATCAACCAACACCAACAGCACCTAGTGCATAGATAATACAAGCAAGGAAACAGGTATTGGGGACACATAGATTAGGATACATGTTAGCATTAGAGATGTACTAGAGTATCACAGACTGGTATAGAATTTAGTCACAAACACAATTGTTCACCAAAAGAATTAAACAGAAACAGACTGGGAAAGGACAACATACATAGTTACAGATAGTTACACATAGGTTCAGGAAAAAGTTTGGAGTATAACATGTGTTCAATATTACATGGGAACTAGGTAACACACAGTGCAATTCTAGTACACTAGGGATCACATAAGACATAAGCAGAATCACATTGAAACATACAAGGGGTAGTACACATGCTGAAGCTAAAGGGGAAAAGTACTACGAACTAAAACAGCAGAGCATACAAACTAGTAGCAGGTAGGACAATAGAACCACAAGTAGAAGCAAGTTAGGAATAATATGAATTGAAATATCCAAAGAAACATATTGTTTTGGAACTTTTAAATGTAAATTGGAAACATACCAGTTGAAGATAAAAAATACAGAGTAAGGAGTAAGTAAATAGAATGACTAGTCTTGGCTTTCAACCGACTAGTAACAACAAGCAATCAATCAAGAGAAGAGCAGTAGAATGTGTGTGTGAGTAAGAGAGAGTAGAAAAGATGTCCCCTATGCTAATGAGAGTAGAGGCATTTATAGTATTAAACAGGTCGGAGGTAAGAAGCACTAATTTAACAGAATTTTAGGAAGAACCCTAATCACATTCAATTAAAGAATCGGACTCCCTTTAACTAGGAAATCATAGTTCAAACAGATACAAGTTGTATTAAACAAGGAAAATAATCAATTACAAGACTGATTTTACCGTATTAGGAGTAGTAAAAGCATGTGGTACGTAATAAAGACTAAAAGCAGAATATTTCAAGTAAGGAAAATATATGTCAAATAATTAACGACATGTTTGTGCCCATAAATAAGGTGGAGTACAATTTTAATTCTGAAAATTGGTTCAAAGAATCACGAATGAGATCAATACTAACTAAGAAAAGTATCACACAAACAGGAAAATAATTCGAAAATCAATAGAGAGTTATAGGAAAAATACACGAAATCACAAATTCTAGGAAGATACTACAGCTTTACGGAAAATACACAGAACCAGTAATCAATAAAACGAATAATCAGACTTATTAGTCGATAAATAGCATGTGTTAAACAAAAATGAGAGAAACCCCAAGCAAGTAGTTGAAAGAAGATTCAGAAAACCTTAGCAACAAATTAGAGCAAGAAGCATAGAATACATAGGGCATTCATGAAAATACAGAAAGTTCATGAGGGACACGCAAATAATATTGCAAACAGATTCAAACTTTCAAATAGAACCCAGAGGTATTAGGGTTTCTTAACTAAAATGAATCGAACAAAAGAAAAGACTCGGGTGATGTTTAAACATGCTATAAATCACAAAGTAATTGCTAAAAATCGAAAAGAAATCATTTTGCAAAAGGGTTTTGAAACCCTAGTTAGGAAAACGAGGAAATCGTTTGAAATCGAAGAAATCTTTTGAGGAAAACATATGAGAACCTTAAAAGACGCATAGATCCATCACAAATCTAAAAAGATTGGAGGACTTAAAGCTAGGGTTTCGTAGAGACAACCCAAAGAGAAGGAGAAATGGCCTAAGAACCACTGGTCCTAGCCGGAAACAAAGGAACCTTACTCGGACGGCCATGGATGGCCGGAGAATAGCATGAGAGGTCATGGGAGATGAGTAAACTGCTTCAGGTTCTCTTGAGGCCCTCGGGGTAATGATAATCCGACGTGGAAGGACAGCCACAGGCTGGGTGTGGTGGTGAGACCACCATGGTCACTGACAAAGTAACGGCATGCGAGGACTACCGCGACTCTAGCAGAGAGTATTTGAGAGAGATGAGAGCATGTGGGGGCAGAGAGAATGAGAGGAAAAATGAGAGGGGGGAAGGGTAGTCTTTAGGGTTTATTTTAGGTAACAACTAATCTGGGCCGTTGATCTTAATTGATCAACGACTCAGATTAATCGTGGGGTTTGGCTGGGTAAAAATTTGAGTCTGGGCTAGGTGAATTGGGTTAATTAAATCAGATGGGTTGGGATTTAATTTGGGCTATATTTTAAAATAAAGTGGCTAGTTGTTAAATACCCATTAAAATTAGATAAATAATTAATAAAAATAGCTAATAATTACATAAAATGAAATTAAGGCTAAATAAATAAAATTGAGGTAATTGGCCAATATTAAAAATATAAAATGACCAATTATTGATTTAAATAGTATAAAATGTACAATTAGGCTATAATTGCAAAATTGATGTAAGTATAGCTAAATAATGCCAAATTGGCTAATTTATGAAATAATTGAATCCTAATAGGATTAAAATAATATATTGAGCTGAGAAATATATTGAAATCATTTGTAATGTAATTTATGAATAATTATTGAATATGAAGTACTGAATAAATAGGAAAATAAATTGATAAAAATATGAAAAAATACCAATTATTATAAAAAGTGATTTCGAAGGTATATATGCAAGTTTTAAAAATAATTTGAAGAAAAATTGGGTATCAACAGGGCCTTAGCCACTAAAATCAATAAACTTGTGGAAACTTTAAACAACAATTCATATTGAAAACTTTGAAGATATAATCATTTCAGTATAGAAAGATCTTCTTTGAAACATACTTTCTCTAAATGTATATATATATATATATATATATATATATATATATATATATATATTTAATAAAGAGAAATACCTAGAACATAGTTTCTTTCAAAATACGTAATTTCCAAATATACTTTCTCAATAAATGACTTCCAAATATCATTTTCTGCAAGACAAATGCTTTTCAAATATACCTTCGAAATAAAATTCCTTCAGACATAATCTCCTTCGAAGCCATTACTTTTTCAATAATACTTTTCAATAAGATCTTTTGATCATAATCCCCTCAGGATAAATCTACCGGAACTCAGTCCGTAACTCCGAAATTGACACACAGTACAGGGGGAATATCAAGTCTTGTCAATAATGCAGTAAGGGAAAAGTATGAATATCCAAATTGAAACAACGGAATAATAACACTTAAACAAGTGCAATAAATATCAAACAGGAACAACGGAAATAATAATACAAAGACAAGTGTACGGCATCACCCTTCGTGCTTTTACTCTCATTCTCACCTTAAATCAAGAGAAACGGCACGACATCACCCTTCGTGCTTTTACTCTCATTCTCACCATAAATCAATAGAAATGACACGACATCACCCTTCGTGCTTTTACTCTCATCCTCACAAAATAATAATAGAATCGGCACGACATCACCCTTCATGCTTTTACTCTCCATAATATGGCACGACATCACCCTTCGTTCTTTAACTCTCAATAATATGGCACGACATCACCCTTCGTGCTTTTACTCTCAATAATATGGCACGGCATCACCCTTCATTCTTTTACTTTCAATAATATGGCACGACATCACCCTTCCTGCTTTACACTCTTTCCTCACATGATAATGAATATAAACAATGGCACGGCATCACCCTTCGTGCTTTACACTCTTTCCTCACATGATAATGAATATAAACAATGGCACGGCATCACCCTTCGTGCTTTACCTCTTTCCTCACATGATAATGCATATGAAATGGCACGACATCACCCTTCGTGCTTTACACTCTTTCCTCACATGATAATGCATATGAAATGGCACGACATCACCCTTCGTGCTTTACACTCTTTCTCAACCAAACAAATGAAATGATAGCATTCAGACAGGGAAATCAACAACATAAACAACAACAGAAACCATACTATCCCGGCAAGGGAGTGAACAACGAAAACAATATCATCAACAACATGAATAATAACAGAAACCACATTGTCCCGGCAAGGGAGTCAACAATGAAAAAAATATCATCAACAACATGAATAATAACAGAAACCACATTGTCCTGGCAAGGGAAACAACTATAACCAATCTCACCTAATAAATTATCTTCACAGAATAAACTCAGTTTGAACAATGCTCGGTAAAAGGCAACACCAAGGAAATACCATCAACACGGATTATCAACAAAACCTAAGTAGCACTTAAGGGAAAATCATATAATTCACAGTGTAAGACTCACGTGCATGCTTGACACCAACGAATGGACGTGCTAACTACGGCTAAACAATTATAGGATTAGATAATACTAATTCTAGCCAGTTAGGCAGTTTATTAAGAAAATATAGCATGGTGATAGGAGAGGTAAAATATTCAGTTAAGTCAATTAAGATCAAATAGACAACAAAGAAATCTAAAAGCAAGTAATTCTAATTTAAGTAGGAAAGGATGAAATTTGCAATCAAGGACTCAAATGTAACAATTACAATCCATACACAAGTAATATAAGAACCTATGAATCCTAAAAGGCCAACCTATTTGCAAATAAGTCTGAGTACGCACTCGTCACCCCGCATACATGGACTACAATCAACAAAGAAGACCCAATCCTAAGGGGTAGTTCCCCCCCACAAGGTTAGGCAAGATACTTACCTCAAAGACGACAACCCGATACTCAAAAAAAGATTTCTCGAGCGAAAAGACCTCTGGACGGCTCAAATCAACTAAAACAACTTCAAAATGCACATAAAACGTATAAAAAACTATTCTGAATAATAAAGTTTCAATCTTTACAAAGATATAAAAATCGACCTAAAAGTCGACCCCCGGGCTTGCACCTCGGAACCCGAAATTTTTTACAAGATCCGATTACATATTTCGATACAAGTTCAACCATACAAAATTTATTAAATTCCGATATCATTTGGTCTCTCAAACCATGATTTTTTTCAATTTAGAAATTTCCTTTCAAAACCCACATTTTCCTCAACCCAAAACACAAATTAAATGATAAAAACAAGAATTAATTCATGAAGTATAATAAATCTAGTGGAGGAACACTTACCCATTCGATTTGTGTGAAAACCCTCAAAGAATCCCCTAGAACCGAGCTCTAAAAGTCAAAATATGTTAAAAATGGTGTAACCCTCGTTTTCGAAGACTTATAATCTGCCCAGGTAATTAATGAATCGCGATCGCGAATAGGAAAAGGGAAGGCTGCCTGGGTTGTACTCCGCAAACATGAAGGTACACACGCGAACGAGGAAGAGAAAAGGCGGAACATACGCGAACGCGAACAGATGGATGCGAACGCGAAGAACAATCTGGGTTCCCACCCAGACTGATGCTACACGATCGCGGATATTTAGATACGAACGCGGTTGAGGAGGAATTATATATCGTGATCGCGAACCTAACTATGCGTTCGTGAAGAAGGCAAATATGGAAAGTCGGTATTACACTATGCGATTGCAGCTGGAACCACGCGATCGCGGAAGGGACCATCAGACACCAGAACAGCAGTTCAAATATAGGGAAAAATGACCCGACACCCATCCGAAACACACCCGAGGCCCCGGGGACCCCATCTAATAACACAAACAAGCCATATACCCTTACCACGGACTCGCTCGAGGGTTCAAATCACAAAAAACAACACCAAAATGACGAATCAAACCAAAATCAAACTTATGAATTTTCAAAACTTCAAATATCAAAACTCTCATCGAAACCTATCAATTCAACCCGGAATGACCTGAAAATTTGCAAACAAATCATAAACGACACGAAGGACCTACAACCAATCTCGGAATTCCATTCCGAGCCCGATATCAAAACTTCACCTATCGGCCGAAATCGCCGAAATTCTAACTTTCGCCAAAGTACCTCAAATTACTCTACGGACCTCCAAAACCAATTCTGGATGCGCGCCTAAGTGCAAAATCATCATACGAAGCTGTTGACATTAACCAAAAATCATTACGAGGCTGTTTACACAAAAGTCAAACCTCCGATCAACACCCATCACTTAAGCTTCAAAAATTGAAAATTCTCTCCCAACTCGACTCCGGATTATCCGGTAACTGAATCCAACCACGCACGCAGGTCGATATACACAACGCGAAGCTGTTCAAGACCTTAATCCACCGGACGGTGTTTAATTTCTCAAAATGACCGGTTGGGTCGTTACATTCTCCCACTCTTAAACAAACGTTCATCCTCGAACGTGCCAAGATTCACCTTGAACTCATACAATCACTGATTGTACACTTCTAACACACATCCGCGGGTGATCCCACGTCACCCCAACCCACCTAATCCTGATGAAACAATCACAAATGCAATATAGCTTTCCCATCACCACCGATAAGCCTCATACATCTACTTCTCACCTTCTACTCATTTACAAAAGACCCGATTCTAAATCCATATCCAGCATTAGCCTCAACCAGCTGCATCAACTCGTGACTAAACCCATAAGGCACGACCACACAACATTACACATCACACATAGGCTCAAATAGCACTTTTGATCACAATAGCTGCCTGAAATCAACTCAACATTGGCAATTAGCCCCACATCTGAACGGACTCTATTCCAAACCCCATAATACTGATAATGATGCAATAAACACGAAGACTTCATTATTACACACCCGAATCACCAGACCACAGCTAACACCACCGGGCACACATCTCGCAAGCTAAAACTAAAGGAGCACATAATTAAATGACTGAATATGCATATAGAAACAGATAAAGGAACTATCAAACAAGCCTATATGCATAACTCTCTATCAATACTGACTTACCAAAAATGATATAACAAGCAAGAAGCAAAGCATATGAACAAATCACAAGGATCCCATCCTGATAAAATTTCCACTGCGGTACTCAGCCTGGTTCAAACATATCGAATCACAAATATCACGAGGACCTCGCCCTCAACTCTGAATCACATACCGAAAATATATCATACCAATTGAAATTCCTCCAATAATTCATCTCAGCTGATAAAATCATAACGCTAACTGAACTCACATCTCGATGGAGTATCATATCACAGTTCGTAAATAAAATACTTAGGAAAATACCATAAAGCTCACCACGAAGAACAACAAGGACTCACTTCCAATTTCACCACTATCAAGGATGAATAAAACAACGATAGACACGGGCTACTACTCATAGAATCTCTCATCAGGAGCAAACACGAAAATAGAGTGCAAAACATGAAACTCATTTATCAATAAAGCAACAAATAAGGAAACACGTCCCGACCAACAGAACTATAGTGAGATAAAAATGGTGCCCCTATGAAGCAGATCAAAACATACCTGTATGATAACATCTGACCCAAAGGTCTCCAGCTTACTATATGAAACACAATCGGGCCTCCCCCTCTTGGGTGCCCTCTACTCACCTGAATACCCTGCTATAACACACCTGCCCGAATCTTGGAACAATCTCTCACCCTGTGGCTAACATCTCCACACTTAAAACAACCTCTCTGCCGACGTGGATGTGGAAACCATACAATACGAGTCCTCTAAGACCCATGAGTACCTGAAAACCCCATGCGAAGCTAGTAATGCAAACTGAACTGGCTGACCCAAAATTCTCTACCATTTCGTACCTTGCCTCCATAATACGGACCAGTAGATTTATCCGATCTACGAGGCCTCCTTGCCTCCCTGAACTCTCTCCCCTGATCTCGTCTGTCCTCTCGCTTCCGGTCCCACATGCTCTCTAACCAGCGAGCGATCTCTACTACCTGCTGAAATGAGGCATCCGACTCTAACTCTGGGGTCCTACTGAACCGAATATCATGCCTGAGTCACTTAATGAATCAACGAACTCACTTCCCAAATGAAACAACCAAGTGAGGTTCATATCTGGACAACTCGCTGAATCCAACATAGTGCTCCAACATTGACATAGTGCCCTAACGCAACTGCTCAAACTCCGCGCGCCATGCATCTTGGAAGAACTGGAGTGCAAACTCCCTCCAAAGTATCTCTGAAATCTGAATCCATGCAAGTGAAGCTGACTCGGCCAGGCTACCCCAACTCATATGCCGCCACCACTGACCAACCTACTACTCTGAACCTAAGACGTGACAAAATCAATCCCGCTCGTCTCCATATTAGCCGAAGTACGAAGAATATAGTGACACTTCTCTAGGAAACCTTGGGCATCATCTGTCACCAATCCACTGAAAGATAGGAGGGTGGTACTTCCTGTACCTCTCAAGTCCAAGGTATTCTTCCTCCGATGCTGCTACCCTAACCACGGGCTGAACCGAAACCACATGTCGTGCTTCCATGACAACAGGAACCTGACCAATATGATCTCGCTGCTCTGGAGTGTAGACGGTGGGAGTTTGAACTTCTCCTCCGATCCGTGGAATAGCCGGTGGACTAGAATCAATCCCTCCTAAGTCAATGTACCAATCGTACTTGAGAAATGTGCTAAGGTCTCCTAAAGTCCGGTGTAGCAACAGGCACCTCCAGTACCTGTCCCCCAACTAGAACTACTGGCAGCTCCTCAACGGCTGTACTGGTAGGCATCTTACTGCAGTACGTGCTCCTCATCGGCCTCTGTCTCTTACCCTTGCGACATTTTTCTTCGGGGTAACATCATCAGGAACCCCAGCTCGTGTCCTCACTATCAATGAGATAATGGAACAAGAATTTTCAAACTTCAAGATCAATGAACTCGCACGATAGGATGGAGGAAGTGAAATTATCCTAATAGTTCCGTAGCCTCTCGAAGATAAGTACAGACGTCTCCGTACCGATCTGCAAGACTCTACTAAACTCGCTTATGACTCGTAGCACCTATGAACCTAGTGCTTTGATCCCAACATGTCATGACCCAAATTTCCCTCCGTTGGGTATCCTGATGGCACCTAGTCTTAGGGACTAGGTAAGCCTAACATTGAGAGAGATAACAACAATAATACAAGAAATCCAACAGTCTCGATATGGAAATCTTGACAGAATTACAATGTTCCCCAAAACCGGTAATACAAGTCATAAGCTCTACAAATTTATTCTAAAATCTTTAATTACCACTATTCGGAATGAATACAACATGGTATGAATAGTAAATACAAAAAAGAAGGTGACTCCGAAGCCTACGAACGCAGCAGCAGGTTACCTTGAGTCTCCCCGTCAATGATCCACGCAGCTACTAACAATAATTACCTGGATCTGCACACAAAAATGTGCAGAAGTATAGTAGTGACGAGTAAGTATCAAGACTAACCTCGATGAAGTAGTGACGAGCACTAGTCAAAACACCACTGGTCTAACAAAATAAACTGACATGAATATAGAAATAACCGAACACTACATCTATCTAAGACTTCACGATATAATTTACAACAATGACAATAT
The DNA here is from genome assembly GCA_005239495.1 of Nicotiana undulata. Taxonomy (NCBI): domain Eukaryota; kingdom Viridiplantae; phylum Streptophyta; class Magnoliopsida; order Solanales; family Solanaceae; genus Nicotiana; species Nicotiana undulata. The sequence goes on along the minus strand of ML260351.1, from coordinate 63,717 downwards.
AATGCGGAAGGAAATTACAAAAATTAACCAACAGAAACAGCATAAAAATACACAGAAAGATGGACAGCAAAGAAAGCCAAACCGGAAGAAAACCACAACACATAGAAAACACTAGTAACTCGACTCTCGTCAGTTTGTTCACATCGGGCCTTAGCCATTAAAATCAATAAACTGGTGGAAACTTTTAAACAACAGTTCATATTGAAAAGTTTGAAGATATAATCATTTCAGTATAGAAAGATCTCCTTTGAAACATACTTTCTCTAAACGTATATATATGTATGTTTAATAAAGAGAAATACCTAGAACATAGTTTCTTTCAAAATACGTAATTTCAAAATATACTTTCCCAATAAATGACTTCCAAGTATCATTTTATGCAAGAAAAATGCTTTTCAGATACACCTTCGAAATAAAAGTCCTCCGGACATAATCTCCTTCGAAGCCATTACTTTTTCAATAATACTTTTCAATAAGATCTTTTGATCATAATCCCCTCAGGATAAATCTACCGGAACTCAGTCCGTAAATCAGAAATTGACATACGGTACAGAGGGAATATCAAGTGTTGTCAATAATGCAGTAAGGGAACACTATGAATATCCAAATTGAAACAACGGAATAACAACACTTAAACAAGTGCAGTAAATATCAAACATGAACAACGAAAATAATAATACAAAGACAAGTGCACGACATCACCCTTCGTCATTTTACTCTCATTGTCACCATAAATCAATAGAAACGACACGACATCACCCTTCGTGCTTTTACTCTCATTTTCACCATAAATCAATAGAAACGGCACGTCGTCACCCTGCATGCTTTTACTCTCATCCACACCAAATAATAATAAAATCGATACGGCATCACCCTTCGTGCTTTTACTCTCAATAAAATGGCACGACATCGCCTTTCGTGCTTTTACTCTCAATAATATGGCACGACATCACCCTTTGTGCTTTACACTCTTTCCTCCTATGATAATGAATATAAATAATGGAACGACATCACCCTTCGTGCTTTACACCCTTTCCTCACATGATAATGAATATAAACAATGGTACGATATCACCCTTCGTGCTTTACATTCTTTCCTCACATGATAATGCATACGAAATGTCACGACATCGCCCTTCGTGCTTTACACTCTTTCTCACCCAAACAAATGAAATGATAGCATTCAGACAGGGAAATCAACAACATAAACAACAACAGAAACCATACTATCCCGGCAAGGGAGTCAACAACGAAAACAATATCATCAACAACAGGGGGGGGGGGGGAAACCACATTGTCCCGGCAAGGGAGTCAACAATGAAAAAAATATCATCAACAACATGAATAATAACAGAAACCACATTGTCCTGGCAAGGGAAACAACTATAACCAATCTCACCTAATCAATTAGCTTCATAGAATAAACTCAGTTTGAACAATGCTCGGTAAAAGGCAACACCAAGGAAATACCATCAACACGGATTATCAACTAAACCTAAGTAGCACTTAAGGGAAAATCATATAATTCACAGTGTAAGACTCACAGTCATGCTTGACACCAACGAATGGACATGCCAACTACGGCTAAACAATTATAGGATTGGATAATACTAATTCTAGTAAGTTAGGCAGTTTATGAAGAAAATATGGCAAGGTGATAGGAGAGGTAAAATATTCAGTTAAGTCAATCAAGATCAAATAGACAACGAAGAAATCTAAAAGCAAGTAATTCTAATTTAAGTAGGAAAGGATGAAATTTGCAATCAAGGACTCAAATGTAACAATTACAATCCATACACAGGTAATATAAGAACCTACGAATCATAAAAGGCCAACCTATTTGCAAATAAGTCTGAGTACGCACTCGTCCCCCCGCATACACGGACTACAATCAACAAAGAAGACTCAATCCTAAGGGGTAGTTCTCCCACACAAGGTTAGGCAAGATAACTTACCTCAAAGACGACAACTCGATACTCAAAAATGGACTTCTCGAGCGAAAAGACTATGGGCGGCTCAAATCAACTAAAACAACTTCAAAATGCACAAAAAACATTTAGGGAACTATTCCAAATAATAAATTAACAAAATTTACAAAGATATAAAAATCGACTCAAAAGTCGACCCACGGGCCCGCACCTCGAAACCCTAAAATTTTTACAAGATCCGATTACCCATTTTGATACAAGTTCAACCATACAAAATTTATTAAATTCCGATATCATTTGGTCTCTCAAACCATGATTTTTTTTAATTTAGAAATTTCCTTTCAAAACCCACATTTTTCTCGACCCAAAACACAAATTAAATGATAAAAAAAGAATTAATTCATGAAATATATTTAATTCTAGTGTAAGAACACGTACCCATTCGATTTGTGTGAAAAATTGTAACGACCCGACGGTCGTTCTGCGTATTAGGACCCCGTTCCCCTACCTCGAGACTTCCACTAGCTGCTTCTTGTGATTTATAACTTGCGAAGACGGGTGGTTCGGATGTTGGAAGTGTTTAGAGTGCTTTAGGAACACTTGGTTCCTTAAGGTTGGCCTTTTGGCCAAGTTTGACTTTGGTCAACATTTTTAAGCAAACGACCTCGGAATCGAGTTCCGACAAATCCATTAGCTTCGTATGATGATTTAGGACTTAGGCGTATGTTCGGAACGGGTTTTCGATGGCCCGGGAGCATTTCGGCGCCCAATATAGAAAATAAGAATTTCCTTAACTTTGAAATTTGGTTTGGAACGTGATTTTATGTTATTGAGGTCCGAACGGAATTTCGGGACCGATAATAGTTCCGTTATGTTATTTATGACTTGCCTGAAAAATTTAGTGTCATGAAGGATAAAGGGTACACAAATTAAAGAAAACGAGTTTTGTTGAAGGTGGCCGATTTGGAATAAAATACGGGTCGAGCAATAATATCCGATAATTATGGACTAGTGCCATACAAGGTACAATATGGCCACGGTATATGATGTATAAAGTATATTAAAAATAAATGGAATTTTAAGTAATTTGAGATAATTTTTAATTGTACGGATAATTGGTTAATTACCGGATAACGGGACATTACCTAATTACCTAATAAGTGGATAAAGATTAAGTATCCCACCCCATCCCCACGTGGCAGCTAGCCATGTTATAAAGGAATGACTAATAGTCATTCCTTGATAAGTTGTCAAAAGATTATATGTCTTTCATTTCTAAGAAATAACCTAATCAAAGTCTTTCAACTAAAACAAAACATTTTCATTTTTAATGCCTTACAGAAGGAGGAAACGTTATGTACCTCAAAGTCTTTCAACTAAAACAAACAATTCATTTCTAAGGCATTACAGGATCAGGAAAACGTTATGTACTCTAAATTTTTTGATCTCTCTCAAGCTTCATTTTCAAGACAATTAAGATCATATCCCACAAGTTTCAACGGTTCCAACAAGATATAGCAACGTAAAATTTTGCGGTTCTAAGGGAGTATAGAGTACTTTATTTTCAAAGACATCATACGAAATTTTCCTACTTCAGTTACGAGTTCTCGAGTGTAGAGTTCGGAGTTGCGGGCGCGTTCTTGGTCCGAGAGGTAGATTTGACACGGGGTGAGTTTCCTTTCCAACCTTGTAAGGGAGAATTGTCCCCATAGGTACTCTATTTACTGTATATACATGTTGCGGGGGCTACGTACGTACCAAGTGACGAGAGTCCGTACGTGGCGACTCGTCTGCTATGTCGGGTAACTTTAGGATTCACAAACATGACTCGATGTGCCATATTTGTACTTTTGGATGTGTTGTGAATTGCATATTATTCCTGAGATGATATTGAAATGCGGAACATTATGATTTAACCCCAGTTGATTTATCATTGGCATTGGCATAGTGCGATTGAGTTCACTGTTGAGTTGGTACACATACGTATTTACATATATATATGCACTTGTTATCGAGTCAGCACACGAGTCGCAGGCATGATGCGCGATCGTGGGTCAACTTATCATTATCGAGTCAGCACACGAGTCGCAGGTACGATGCGCGATCGTGGGTCAACTTATTACTATTGAGTCAGCACGCGAGTCGCACGTATGATTCGTGATCGTGGGTTAGCTTAATACCTCAATCCTTATGACAACCCTTATGACTCCGGCCGGTTGTCCTATCCTAGTATGTGTATGATCACTTGAGTTCTGAGTCACTTGTAACGAGATTGTCAGGTATTGGTTATGAGAGGATTGTTGTACTTTGCTGTTCATTTTTCTGATATTTACCTGGGTTACATTACTTGCTACGTACTTGTTGTTTACTGATTCACATGCCTATTGCTTTTGCCATATCTCGTTATATATTATATTGCTGGACCTTAGCGAGTATCTAGTCGACCTCTCGTCACTACTCCTTCGAGTTTAGACGGGATACTCACTGGGTACATATTTATTATGTACTCATGCTGCACTTCTTCTTCTGTACTTGACTGTACAGGTCCGGAGGCTAGTACATCGGACTATTAGGCCGGTGCTAGATACTGACTTGTGTTGGTTAGACTTCACGGTGAGCTGCTCTTCCTAGCGATCCCTGGCAGCACCCTGAAGTTTCATTTTGTCATTTTCCTGTCTATTTGATTCAGACTGTGGACTTGTATATATATTATCCTTGTATAGTCAGATAGTTGCCCGTGACACTAGTTCCTAGCACACACGTAGCGTATATTTTGAGTTGTGGGAGGTATATTTATACATATGCTTACCTTTTTGGCCATGTTTCATTATGATTTTATTTCATATCACAGGTTATCACCATGCTAATAATTGTTTAAAACTTGTAAACGTTGGAAAAATTGATCAAATAGGAAGGGTAACACTTAGTATCATCCACGTTGGCTTGCCTAACCTCGTCATTGGGTGCCATCACGACCTGAATTAGGATTTGGGTAGTGACAATGTGGTATCAGATCTTTAGGTTCACGTAGTCTCACGAGTCACGGGCAGACCCAGTAGAGTCTTGCGGATCGGTATGGAGACGTCTGTACTTATCTTTCGGAGGCTATAGGGTGTTAAGAAACTTCTCTTCGCTCATATCCTCTCGTGCAGTCGATGATGTACTCAAATTTGTTCTTCTATTAGACTTCACGATGGTGAGGACGCGCGCATCCGATGTTCTTGAGCCAGGGGATGTCGTTGCCCCCGCCGCTCGAGGTCGTGGTAGAGGCAGGGCTAGGGCACCTGCCCGAGGTAGGGGATGAGGGCGTCCCAGAGCTGTACCAGTCGCACCACCAGAAGACCCTACTTTTGAAGAGCAGAATGAGGTGCCTCCAGTAGCTCCTGCTCCAGCAGATTTTATGACGGCACCGGGCTTCTAGGAGGTTATGGGCCGTATGATGAGGTTCATGGACACCATGTCCCAGGCTGAAATACTTCCAGCAGATCCTGCCACTTCTCAGGCGGGAGGGGGAGTCCAGACCCTTGCCGCTCAGGCCGCAGGACAGGCTGCAGCAGCACACTATACCCCGGGTACACCGCCCGTGGGTGGGGTTCAACCTGTAGTAGCAGCACTAGTGCCCAGACCAGTTTTAGAGGGTGAACTACAGAAGATGTTAGATAGACGGACCCGACTTCGCCCACCAGTCTTCGGGGGTGAACTGGGTGAGGATGCCCAGGATTTCATTGACAGGTGCAGGGACAACCTGCACAATATGAGGATATTGGAGTCGCATGGGGTAGACTTTACTACATTTTAGCTAGAGGGTAGATCACGCTAGTGGTGGCAGTCTTATATTCTCAGCAGGCCAACAGATTCTCCTCCTATAACCTGGAGTCAGTTCACTCAGCTATTTCTGGACAGATTCATTCCACCTTCTGAGAGGGAAGAGCTCCGGGGTCAGTTTGAGCATATAGAGCAGGGGCAGATGTCCGTGACTGATTATGAGGCTAGATTTTCAGAGCTATCCCGCCGTGCCCTTATGATATTGCCTACTGATGCTGAGAGGGTGCGGCGGTTTATGGCCGGCTTACATCCAGGCATTAGGACCTCTATGGCCAGAGAGGTGGAGATGGGTACCCCCTACCAGCATGTGATCGAGATAGCCCGACGGATTGAGGGATATCGACTGAGGAGCAGGGAGCACGGCCAGCAGGGTCACCAGGACAAGAGGGCCAGATTCTTAGGAGATTTCAGAGATACTTCAGTTTGGGGCAGAGTTCAGTTTGGGGGCGGTCAGTCCAGCAGGCCTTCATATTCAGTACCTCCACTATCTCCCCGAGGAGTCCCAGCGAGGCCTCAGTTCAGTGCTATTCCAGAGCGCTCCTACCGTCCCCCAGCCATTCAGAGTGCACCCAGTGGTTACCACAGTCGTCAGAGATCCTCCGGTTCTTATTTCAGTGCCCTGCCAGAGGGATCACACCGCCCTCCTGCCATTCAGGATTCTTCTTCTTCTTCTTCAAGACATCAGGATATTCCGCAGGTGATATGCTTCGAGTGCGGAGACTTAGGCCATATGAGGAGGGATTGTCCCAGGTATCGGGGAAAGTCAGTGCAGCATGGTTATCAACCTATGAGTTCAGCACCAGCAGTCCGACCACCTAGAGGTGGAGGACAGGGTAGTAGGGGTCATCCTAGAGGGGGAGGCCATTAAGGGGAAGGTCAGTCAGCTCCTGTTCACCCTGGGGGAGCTCAGTCTTCAGGTACGATTCTAGACCCGTTCGAGGACGAACGTTTGTTTAAGAGGGGGAGATTGTAACGACCCGACCGGTCGTTCTGCGTATTAGGACCTCGTTCCTCTACCTCGAGACTTCCCATAGCTGCTTCTTATGATTTATAACTTGCGGGGATGGGTGGTTCGGATTTTGGAAGTGTTTAGAGTGCTTTAGGAACACTTGGTTCCTTAAGGTTGGCCTTTTGGCCATGTTTGACTTTGGTCAACATTTTTAAGCAAACGACCTCATAATCGAGTTCCGAAAACTCCATTAGCTTCGTATGATAATTTCGGACTTGGGCGTATGTTCGGAACGGGTTTTCGATGACCCGGGAGCATTTCGATGCCCAATATAGAAATAAGTATTTCCTTAAGTTTGAAATTTGGTTTGGAACGTGATTTTATGTTATTGAGGTCCGAACAAAATTTCGGGGCCGGTAGTAGTTCCGTTATGTTATTTATGACTTGCCTGAAAAATTTAATGTCATGAAGGATAAAGGGTACACAAATTAAAGAAAACGAGTTTTGTTAAAGGTGGCTGATTTGGAATAAAATACGGGTCGAGCAATAATACCCGATAATTGTGGACTAGTGCCATATAAGGTACAATATGATCACGATATACGATGTATAAAGTATATTAAAAATAAGTATAATTTTAAGTAATTTGAGATAATTTTTAATTGTACGGATAATTGGTTAATTACCGGGTAACGGGACATTACCTAATTACCTAATAAGTGGATAAAGATTAAATATACCACCCCATCCCCACGTGGCAGCTAGCCATGTTTCCTTGATAAGTTGTCCAAAAATTATAATGTCTTTCATTTAAAAGAAATGGCCTAATTAAAGTCTTTCAACTAAAACAAAACATTTTCATTTTTAATGCCTTACAGAAGGAGGAAACGTTATGTACCTCAAAGTCTTTCAACTAAAACAAACAATTCATTTCTAAGGCATTACAGGATCAGGAAAACGTTATGTACTCTAAATTTTTTGATCTCTCTCAAGCTTCATTTTCAAGACAATTAAGATCATATCCCACAAGTTTCAACAAGATATAGCAACGTAAAATTTTGCGGTTCTAAGGGAGTATAGTGTACTTTATTTTCAAAGACATCATACGAAATTTTCCTACTTCAGTTACGAGTTCTCGAGTGTAGAGTTTGGAGTTGCGGGCGCGTTCTTGGTCCGAGAGGTAGATTTGACACGGGGTGAGTTTCCTTTCCAACCTTGTAAGGGAGAATTGTCCCCATAGGTACTCTATTTACTGTATATACATGTTGCGGGGGCTACGTACGTACCAAGTGACGAGAGTCCGTACGTGGCGACTCGTCTGCTATGTCGGGTAACTTTAGGATTCACAAACATGACTCGATGTGCCATATTTGTACTTTTGGATGTGTTGTGAATTGCATATTATTCCTGAGATGATATTGAAATGCGGAACATTATGATTTAACCCCAGTTGATTTATCATTGGCATTGGCATAGTGCGATTGAGTTCACTGTTGAGTTGGTACACATACGTATTTACATATATATATGCACTTGTTATCGAGTCAGCACACGAGTCGCAGGCATGATGCGCGATCGTGGGTCAACTTATCATTATCGAGTCAGCACACGAGTCGCAGGTACGATGCGCGATCGTGGGTCAACTTATTACTATTGAGTCAGCACGCGAGTCGCACGTATGATTCGTGATCGTGGGTTAGCTTAATACCTCAATCCTTATGACAACCCTTATGACTCCGGCCGGTTGTCCTATCCTAGTATGTGTATGATCACTTGAGTTCTGAGTCACTTGTAACGAGATTGTCAGGTATTGGTTATGAGAGGATTGTTGTACTTTGCTGTTCATTTTTCTGATATTTACCGAGGTTACATTACTTGCTATGTACTTGTTGTTTACTGATTCACATGCCTATTGCTTTTTCCATATCTCGTTATATATTATATTGCTGGACCTTAGCGAGTATCTAGTCGACCTCTCGTCACTACTCCTTCGAGTTTAGACGGGATACTCACTGGGTACATATTTATTATGTACTCATGCTGCACTTCTTCTTCTGTACTTGACTGTATAGGTCCGGAGGCTAGTACATCGGACTATTAGGTCTGTGCTAGATACTGACTTGTGTTGGTTAGACTTCACGGTGAGCTGCTCTTCCTAGCGATCCCTGGCAGCACCCTGAAGTTTCATTTTGTCATTTTCCTGTCTATTTGATTCAGACTGTGGACTTGTATATATATTATCCTTGTATAGTCAGATAGTTGCCCGTGACACTCGTGACACTAGTTCCTGGCACACACGTAGCGTATATTTTGAGTTGTGGGCGATATATTTATACATATGCTTACCTTTTTGGCCATGTTTCGTTATGATTTTATTTCATATCACAGGTTATCACCGTGCTAATAATTGTTTAAAACTGGTAAACGTTGAAAAAATTGATCAAATAGGAAAGGTAACACTTAGTATTATCCATGTTGGCTTGCCTAACCTCGTCGTTGGGCGCCATCACAACCTGAATTAGGATTTGGGTCGTGACAACGTGGTATCAGAGCTTTAGGTTCACGTAGTCTCACGAGTCACGGGCAGACCCAGTAGAGTCTTGCGGATCGGTACGGAGACGTCTGTACTTATCTTTAGGAGGCTATAGGGTGTTAAGAAACTTCTTCGTTCATATCCTCTCGTGCAGTCGATGATGTACTCAAATTTGTTCTTCTATTAGACTTCACGATGGTGAGGACGCGTGCATCCGATGTTCCTGAGCCAGGGGATGCCGCTGCCCCCGCCGCTTGAGGTCGTGGTAGAGGCCGGGGTAGGGCACCTGCCCGAGGAAGGGGAGAAGGGCGTCCCAGAGCTATACATGTCGCACCACCAGAAGACCCTACTTTTGAGGAGCAGGATGAGGTGCCTCTAGTAGCTCCTGCTCCAGCAGATTTTATGACGGCACCGTGCTTCCAAGAGGTTATGGACCGTATGATGAGGTTCATGGACACCCTGTCCCAGGCTGGCATACTTCCAGCACATCCTGCCACTTCTCAGGCGGGAGGGGGAGTCCAGACCCCTACCGCTCAAACCGCAGGACAGACTGCAGCAACACACTATACCCCAGGTACACCGCCCGTGGGTGGGGTTCAGCCTGTAGTAGCAGCACCAGAGCCACGACTAGTTGTAGAGGGTGACAAGAAGAAGATGTTAGATAGACGGACCCGACTTCGCCCACCAGTATTCGGGGGTGAACGGCGTGAGGATGCCCAGGATTTCATTGACAGGTGCAGGGACTGACTGCACAATATGAGGATATTGGAGTCGCACGAGGTAGACTTTACTACATTTCTGCTAGAGGGCAGATCACGCCGGTGGTGGCAGTCTTATATTCTCAGTAGGCCACAAGATTCTCCTCCTATCACATGGAGTCAGTTCACTCAGCTATTTCTGGCCAGATACATTCCACGTTTTGAGAGGGAGGAGCTCCGGGGTCAGTTTGAGCAGTTAGAGCAGGGACAGATGTCCGTGACAGATTATGAGGCTGGATTTTAAGAGTTATCCCGCCATGACCTTATGATATTGCCTACCGATGCTGAGTGGGTGCGGCGGTTTGTGGCAGGCTTACATCCAGGCATTAGGACCTCTATGGCCAGAGAGGTGGAGATGGGTACCCCCAACCAGCTTGTGATCGAGATAGCCCGACGGATTGAGGGATATCGGTTGAGGAGCAGGGAGCACGGCCAGCAGGGTCATCAGGACAAGAGGGCCAGATTCTTAGGAGATTTCAGAGATACTTCAGTTTGGGGCAGAGTTCAGTTTAGGGGCGGTCAGTCCAGCAGGCCTTCATATTCAGCACCACCACTATCTCCCCGAGGAGTCCCAGCGAGGCCTCTGTTCAGTGCTATGCCAGAGCGCTCCTACCGTCCTCCAGCCATTAAGAGTGCACCCAGTTGTTACCACGGTCGTCAGAGATCCTCCGATTCTTATTTCAGTGCCCTGCCAGAGGGATCACACCGCCCTCCGGCCATTCAGGATTCTTCTTCTTCTTTTGGACATTAGGATATGCCACAGGTGAGATGCTTCGAGTGCGGAAACTTAGGCCATGTGAGGAGGGATTGTCCCAGGTATCGGGGTAAGTCAGTGCAACAGGGTTATCAGCCTATGAGCTCAGCACCAGCAGTCCGGCCACCTAGAGGTAGAGTACAGGGTAGTAGGGGTCGTCCTAGAGGTGGAGGCCAGTCAGGGGAAGGTCAGTCAGCTCCTGTTCAACCTGGGGGAGCTCAGTCTTCAGGTACGATTCTAGTCCCGTTCGAGGACGAACGTTTGATTAAGAGTGGGAGATTGTAACGATCCGACCGGTTGTTCTGCGTATTAGGACCCCGTTCCCCTACCTCGAGACTTCCCATAGCTTCTTCTTGTGATTTATAACTTGCGGGGACGGGTGGTTCGGATTTTGGAAGTGTTTAGAGTGCTTTAGGAACACTTGGTTCCTTAAGGTTGACCTTTTGGCCAAGTTTGACTTTGGTCAACATTTTTAAGCAAACGACCTCGGAATCGAGTTCCGACAACCCCATTAGCTTCGTATGATGATTTCGGACTTGGGCGTATGTTCGGAAAGTGTTTTTGGTGACCCTGGTGCATTTCGGCGCCCAATATAGAAATAAGAATTTTCTTAAGTTTGAAATATGGTTTGGAACGTGCTTTTATGTTATTGAGGTCCGAACGGAATTTCGGGACCGGTAATAGTTCTGTTATGTCATTTATGACTTGCCTGAAAAATTTAGTGTCATGAAGGATAAAGGGTACACAAATTAAAGAAAATGAGTTTTGTTGAAGGTGGCCGATTTGGAATAAAATACGGGTCGAGCAATAATACCCATTAATTATGGACTAATGCCATACAAGGTACAATATGACCACGGTATATGATGTATAAAGTATATTAAAAATAAGTAGAATTTTAAGTAATTTGAGATAATTTTTAATTGTACGGATAATTGGTTAATTACCGGGTAACGGGACATTACCTAATAAGTGGATAAAGATTAAATATCCCTCCCCATCCCCACGTGGCAGCTAGCCATGTTATAAAGGAATGACTAATAGTCATTCATTGATAAGTTGTCAAAAAATTATAATGTCTTTCATTTCCAAGAAATGGCCTAATCAAAGTCTTTCAACTAAAACAAAACATTTTCATTTTTAATGCCTTACAGAAGGAGGAAACGTTATGTACCTCAAAGACTTTCAACTAAAACAAACAATTCATTTCTAAGGCATTACAGGATCAGGAAAACTTTATGTACTCTAAAAATTTTAATCTCTCTCAAGCTTCATTTTCAAGACAATTAAGATCATATCCCACAAGTTTCAACGGTTCCAACAAGATATAGCAACGTAAGATTTTGCGGTTCTAAGGGAGTACATTGTACTTTATTTTCAAAGACATCATACGGATTTTTTCTACTCCAGTTAGGAGTCCTCGGGGGTAGAGTTCGGAGTTGCGGGCGCGTTCTTGGTCCGAGAGGTAGATTCGACACGAGGTGAGTTTCCTTTCAACCTTGTAAGGGGGAATTGTTCCCATAGGTACTCTATTTACTCTATATACATGTTACGGGGGCTACGTACGTACCAAGTGACGAGAGTCTATACGTGGCGACTAGTCTGCTATGTCGGGTAACTTTAGGATTCACAAACATGACTCGATGTGCCCTATTTGTACTTTTGGATGTGTTGTGAATTGCATATTATTCCTGAGATGATATGGAAATGCGGAACATTATGATTCAACCCCAGTTGATTTATCATTGGCATTGGCATAGTCCGATTGAGTTCACTGTTGAGTTGGTACACATACGTACTTACATATATATATGCACTTGTTATCGAGTCAGCACACGAGTCGCATGTATGATGCGCGATCCTGGGTCAGCTTATCATTATCGAGTCAGCACACGAGTCGCAGGTACGATGTGCGATCGTGGGTCAGCTTATTACTATTGAGTCACCACGCGAGTCGCAGGTATGATTCGTGATCGTGGGTTAGCTTATGACCTCAGCCCTTATGACCACCCTTATGACTCCAGACGGTTGTACTGTCCTGGTATGTGTATGATCACTTGAGTTCTGAGTCACTTGTAACGAGATTGTCATGTATTGGTTATGAGAGGACTTTGGTACTTTGCTGTTCATTTTTCTGATATTTACCTGGGTTACATTACTTGCTATGTACTTGTTGTTTACTGATTCACATGCCTATTTCTTTTTCCATATCTCTTTATATATTTTATTGCTGGACCTCAGCGAGTATCTAGTCGACCTCTCGTCACTACTCCTTCGAGTTTAGACGGGATACTCGCTGGGTACATATTTATTATGTACTCATGCTGCACTTCTTCTTCTTTACTTGACTGTACAGGTCCGGAGGCTGGTACATCGGACTATCAGGCCGGTGCTAGATACTGACTTGTGTTGGTTAGACTTCACGGTGAGCTGCTCTTCCTGGCGATCCCTGGCAGCACCCTGAAGTTTCATTTTGTCATTTTCCCATCTATTTCATTCAGACTGTGGACTTGTATATATATTATCCGTGTATAGTCAGATAGTTGCCCGTGACACTAGTTCCTGGCATACACATAGCGTATATTTTGAGTTGTGGGCGGTATATTTATACATATGCGTACCTTTTTGGCCATGTTTCGTTATGATTTTATTTCATATCACAGGTTATCACCATGCTAATAATTGTTTAAACTGGTAAACGTTGGAAAAACTGATCAAATAGAAAAGGTAACACTTAGTATCATCCATGTTGGCTTTCCTAACCTCGTCGTTGGGCGCCATCACGACCTGAATTAGGATTTGGGTCATGACAACGTGGTATCATAGCTTTAGGTTCATGTAGTCTCACGAGTCACGGGCAGACCCAGTAGAGTCTTGCGGATCGGTACGGAGACGTCTGTACTTACCTTTAGGAGGCTATAGGGTGTTAAGAAACTTCTCTTCGTTCATATCCTCTCGTGCAGTCAATGATGTACTCAAATTTTTTCTTCTATTAGACTTCACGATGGTGAGGACGCGTGCATCCGACGTTCCTGAGCCAGGAGATGTCGCTGCCCCCGCCGCTCGAGGTCGTGGTAGAGGCAGGGGTAGGGCACCTGCCTGAGGTAGGGGACGAGGGCGTCCCAGAGCTATACCAGTCGCACCACTAGAAGACCCTACTTTTGAGGAGCAGGATGAGGTGCCTCCAGTAGCTCCTGCTCCAGCAGATTTTATGACGGCACCGGGCTTCCAGGAGGTTATGGGCCGTATGATGAGGTTCATGGACACCATGTCCCAGGCTGGCATACTTCCAGCAGATCCTGCTAGAGCCCAGACCAGTTGTAGAGGGTGAACAACAGAAGATGTTAGATAGATGGACCCGACTTCTCCCACCAGTCTTCGGGGATGAACGGGGTGAGGATGCCCAGGATTTCATTAACTAATGCAGGGACAGATTGCATAATATGAGGATATTGGAGTCGCACGGGGTAGACTTTACTACATTTCAGCTAGAGGGCAGATCACGCCAGTGGTGGCAGTCTTATATTCTCAGTAGGCCAACAGATTCTCCTCCTATAACCTGGAGTCAGTTCACTCAGCTATTTCTGGACAGATACATTCCACCTTCTGAGAGGGAAGAGCTTCGGGGTCAGTTTGAGCAGTTAGAGCAGGGGCAGATGTCCGTGACTGATTATGAGGCAAGATTTTCATAGCTATCCCTCCATGCCCTTATGATATTGCCTACTGATGCTGAGAGGGTGCGGCGGTTTGTGGCAGGCTTACATCCAGGCATTAGGACTTCTATGGCCAGAGAGGTGGACATGGGTACCACCTACCAGCTTGTGATCGAGATAGCTCGACGGATTGAGGGATATCGGTTGAGGACCAGGGAGCACGGCAAGCAGGTCACCAGGACAAGAGGGCCAGATTCTTAGGAGATTTCAGAGATACTTCAGTTTGGGGGCGGTCAGTCCAGCAGGCCTTCATATTCAGCACCTCCACTATCTCCTCGAGGAGTCCCAGCGAGGCCTCAGTTCAGTGCTATTACAGAGCGCTCCCACCGTCCCCCAGCCATTCAGAGTGCACCCAGTGGTTACCACAGTCGTCAGAGATCCTCCGGTTCTTATTTCAGTGCCCTGCCAGAGGGATCACACCGCCCTCCGGCCATTCAGGATTTTTCTTCTTCTTTAGGACATAAGGATATGCCACAGGTGAGATGCTTCGAGTGCGGAAACTTAGGTCATGTGAGGAGGGATCGTCCCAGGTATCGGGGTAAGTCAGTGCAGCAGGGTTATCAGCCTATGAGTTCAGCACCAGCAGTCCGGCCACCTAGAGGTGGAGGACAGGGTAGTAGGGGTCGTCCTAGAGGGGGAGGCCAGTCAGGGGAAGGTCAGTCAGCTCCTGTTCACCCTGGGGGAGCTCAGTTTTCAGGTACAATTCTAGTCCCATTCGAGGACGAACGTTTGTTTATGAGTGGGATATTGTAACGACCCGACCGGTCGTTCTGCGTATTAGGACCCCGTTCCCCTACCTCGAGACTTCCCATAGCTGCTTCTTGTGATTTATAACTTGCGGGGACGGGTGGTTCGGATTTTGGAAGTGTTTAGAGTGTTATAGGAACACTTGGTTCCTTAAGGTTTCCTTTTGGCCAAGTTTGACTTTGGTCAACATTTTTAAGCAAACGACCTCGGAATCGAGTTCCGACAACTCCATTAGCTTTGTATGATGATTTCGGACTTGGGCGTACGTTCGGAACGAGTTTTAGATGACCTGGGAGCATTTCGGCGCCCAATATAGAAATAAGAATTTCCTTAAGTTTGAAATTTGGTTTGGCACGTGATTTTATGTTATTGAGGTCCGAACGGAATTTCGGGACCGATAATAGTTCCGTTATGTCATTTATGACTTGCCTGAAAACTTTAGTGTCATGAAGGATAAAGGGTACACAAATTAAAGAAAACGAGTTTTGTTGAAGGTGGCCGATTTGGAATAAAATACGGGTCGAACAATAATGCCCGATAATTATGGACTAGTGCCATACAAGGTACAATATGACCACGGTATATGATGTATAAAGTATATTAAAAATAAGTAGAATTTTAAGTAATTTGAGATAATTTTTAATTGTACGGATAATTGATTAATTACCGGATAATGGGACATTACCTAATTACTTAATAAGTGGATAAATATTAATTATCCCTCCCCATCCCCACATGGCAGCTAGCCATGTTATAAAGGAATGACTAATAGTCATTCCTTGATAAGTTGTCAAAAAATTATAATGTCTTTCATTTCCAAGAAATGGCCTAATCAAAGTCTTTCAACTAAAACAAAACATATTCATTTTTAATGCCTTACAGATGGAGGAAACGTTATGTACCTCAAAGTCTTTCAACTAAAACAAACAATTCATTTCTAAGGCATTACAGGATTAGGAAAACGTCATGTACTCTAAAAATTTTGATCTCTCTCAAGCTTCATTTTCAAGACAATTAAGATCATATCCCACAAGTTTCAATGGTTCCAACAAGATATAACAACGTAAAATTTTGCGGTTCTAAGGGAGTACATTGTACTTTATTTTCAAAGACATCATACGGATTTTTTCTACTCTAGTTACGAGTCCTCGGGTGTAGAGTTCAGAGTTGCGGGCGCGTTCTTGGTCTGAGAGGTAGATTCGACACGAGGTGAGTTTCCTTTCCAACCTTGTAAGGGGAAATTGTCCCCATAGGTACTCTATTTACTGTATATACATGTTACGGGGGCTACGTACGTACCAAGTGATGAGAGTCCGTACGTGGCGACTAGTCTGCTATGTCGGGTAACTTTAGGATTCAAAAACATGACTCGATGTGCCCTATTTGTACTTTTGGATGTGTTGTGAATTGCATATTATTCCTGAGATGATATGGAAATGCGGAACATTATGATTTAACCCTAATTGATTTATCATTGGCAATGGCATAGTCAGATTGAGTTCACTGTTGAGTTGGTACACATACGTACTTACATATATATATGCACTTGTTATCGAGTCAGCACATGAGTTGCAGGTATGATGCGCGATCGTGGGTCAGCTTATCATTATCGAGTCAACACACGAGTCGCAGGTACAATGCGCGATCGTGGGTCAGCTTATTACTATTGAGTCAGCACGCGAGTCGCAGGTATGATTCATGATCGTGGGTTAGCTTATGACCTCAGTCCTTATGACCACCCTTATGACTCCGGACGGTTGTCCTATCCTGGTATGTGTATGATCACTTGAGTTCTGAGTCACTTTTAACGAGATTGTCAGGTATTGGTTTTGAAAGGATTTTGGTACTTTGCTGTTCATTTTTCTGATATTTACCTGGGTTACATTACTTGCTATGTACTTGTTGTTTACTGATTCACATGCCTATTGCTTTTTCCATATCTCGTTATATATTATATTGCTGGACCTCAGCGAGTATCTAGTCGACCTTTCGTCACTATTCCTTAGAGTTTAGACGGGATACTCACTGGGTACATATTTATTATGTACTCATGCTGCACTTCTTCTTCTGTACTTGACTGTACAGGTCCGGAGGCTGGTCATCGGACTATCAGGCCGGTGCTAGATACTGACTTGTGTTGGTTAGACTTCACGGTGAGCTGCTCTTCCTGGCGATCCCTGGCAGCACCCTGAAGTTTCTTTTGGTTATTTTCCTGTCTATTTCATTCAGACTGTGGACTTGTATATATATTATCCTTGTATAGTCAGATAGTTGCCCGTGACACTCGTGACACTAGTTCCTGGCACACACGTAGCGTATATTTTGAGTTGTGGTTGGTATATTTGTACATATGCTTACCTTTTTGGCCATGTTTCTTTATGATTTTATTTCATATCACAAGTTATCACCATGCTAATAATTGTTTAAAACTGGTAAACGTTGGAAAAATTGATCAAATAGGAAGGGTAACACTTAGTATCATCCATGTTGGCTTTCCTAACCTCGTCGTTGGGCGCCATCACAACCTGAATTAGGATTTGGGTCGTGAAAAAAACCCTCAAAGAATCGCCAAGAACCGAGCTCTAAAAGTCAAAATATGTTAAAAATGGCTTAACCCTCGTTTTCGAAGACTTATAATCTGCCCAGGTAATTAATGAATCGCGATCGCGGAACAACTCTTGCGATCGCGAAGAGGAATGGATGCGAACCCAAAGAACAATCTGGGTTCCCACCCAGGCTGATGCTACGCGATCGCGGACATTTATATGCGAACGCGGTTGAGGAGGAATTATATATTCGCGATCGCGAACCTAACTATGTGTTCGCGAAGAAGGAAAATATGGCAAGTCGGCATTACACTATGCGATCGCAACTGGAACCACGCGATCGCGGAAGGGAACAACATACACCAGAACAACAGTTCAAATATAGGGAAAATGATCCGACACCCATCCGAAACACACCCGAGAACAAGTCATATACCCTAACACGGACTCGCTCGAGGTTTCAATCACATAAAACAACACCAAAACGACGAATCAAACAAAAAATCAAACTTATGAATTTTTAAAACTTCAAATATCAAAACTCGCGTGGAAACCTATTAGTTCAACCCGGAATGACATGAAAGTTTGCAGAAAAATCATAAACGACATGACGGACCTATAGCCACTCTCGGAATTCCATTCCGAGCCCGATATCAAAACTTCACCTATCGGCCGAAATTGCCGAAATTCTAACTTTCCCCAAAATACCTCAAATTACTATACGGACCTCCAAAACCAATTCCGGACGCGCGCCTAAGTCCAAAATCATCATACGAAGCTGTTGACATTAATGAAAACTCATTCCGAGGCCATTTACACAAAAGTCAAACCTCCGGTCAAGCCCCATCACTTAAGCTTAAAAAATTGAAAATTCTCTCCCAATTCGACTCTGGATTATCCGATAACTGAAACCAACCATGCACGCAAGTCGATATACACAATGCGAAGCTGTTCAAGACCTTACACAACCAGACGAAGTTTAATTTCTCAAACGACCGGTCGGGTCGTTACAGTTGGTCGCCTATTTTAAAATCTGGGTTCATTAGCGACCAATCTTGGTCGCTATTTTCTAGAAAATTAATTTTTTTAATAGAAAAGCGACCAACTTGGGTATAATTTTGGCATAAAATGCCTGTTTTGGCAGCTACACCACCTGCCAGCATACCAAATTCTCTAAATAACAATATAATCAATCAATTACAATACAATCCTATACCAAATACAACAACAAGAAGAACAACACAACAACAAGAACAACACAACAACAACAACAACAACAACAACAACAACAACAACAACAACAACACAACAACAACAACACAATTCATAAAACACATTAAAACTAACAAATTAAAGTTCAATAGAACTAAAAAATTAAACTAACAAAACTAAGTTAACGCTTATTACAACTAGTTCAAAACCGGTTCTATTTGTCTAGTTCAAAGTATATAAAAGTCAAGGAGTGTTTTGTACAACATAATTATCATCACCGTCTGATGAATCTTCATCAACAAGACGGTATAGAGAAGGGTCTTGTCAAGGACGGAAAGAACAATCATGGGGAGGACGGGAGGAACGATCACGGGGAGGACGGAAGGAACACTCACATTCAAGTCGAGCCTCTGGCGATGACTCACGAGACCGGGGAATCAGAAAACCTCCAGAAGCTAGGAGAGCTTTGAGCTGAGCTTGCATGCCATGGTACTGAGCTTGCATGCCAACGTACTGAGCATCTCTAAGCTTTTGTCTTTCCTTGGGCGCTTCTAGCTCGGATGTGAGCTTTTTCACAGTCTCACGCATAGCAGAGAGGCTCTCCCCATCAAGTTGCTCGCCTTGCGAGGAAGTTGTTGATACCCAATTTTTCCTCATTATTTTCACACTTGCATGTCACCTTCAAAATCACTTTTCATAAGGAATGGTATTTTTTCCATAATGTTTCATATTTTTATCAATTTACTTTCCTATTTATTTAGTATTTTATATTCAATAATTATTCATAAATTGTATTTTAAATAATTTCAAAATGCTTCCCAGCTCAATATATCATTTTTAATCCTATTAGGATATAATTATTTCACAAATTAACCAATTTGGCACAATATAGCTATAATTACACAAATATTGCAACTATGGCCCAATTATGCATTCATGCTATTTTTAATTCTATAATTAGTCATTTTTATATATTAATATTAGTTAATTACCTTAAATTTTGTTTACCTAGAATTAATTTCATTTTTTATATAATTATTAACTATGTTATTAATTATTTACCTATTTTTATGGGTATTTAAAATCTAGCCACTTTTTATTTTAATTTGAACCCAATTTACCCGGACCTCTTAACCCAATTACCTACCCAGCCCAAACCAATTTCCTACTCGGCCCAACCCCGAACCAATCTAAGCCGTGGATCAAATTAAATCAATGGCCCAAATCATTATTACCTTAATTAACTTAGACTAACTCCCCGAC
The DNA here is from genome assembly GCA_005239495.1 of Nicotiana undulata. Taxonomy (NCBI): domain Eukaryota; kingdom Viridiplantae; phylum Streptophyta; class Magnoliopsida; order Solanales; family Solanaceae; genus Nicotiana; species Nicotiana undulata. The sequence goes on along the minus strand of ML260351.1, from coordinate 43,489 downwards.
CCCTCTCATTCTCACTGGTCCCTCATCTCTCTACTCTCCCTCTATCTCTCTAAGTCTTATCTCTTTGGGCTCCGATGAACCTCTTCGCCTTCTCCGGCCGTCTCTTCGTCGGAGATCATGAAGCTCTCACCATCCTCCTGCCTCCTGTGGTTCCCTCACGCCAGTGTTTGCCATCTCTAAGGTCTTCAAGAGATCTGGGTTAATCCTCCTACCCCTTGGGCCTGTGCTCGTCATCCTCCGGCCATCCCCTGCCATCTCCGGTTGTTCAAGCAAGGTCTGTGACCTTTTGGGCTTAAACCAACAACATTTGAGGTTTTTCTTATCTTTTTGGGTTCTCTTTGAAACCCTAAATTCTTAAACCCCCCGATTCTTTTAGATCTATGATAGATCTGTGTATATTTCAAGCTATTTCGTTGTTTTTCCCAAAGATTCTCTGAGTTTTCCTTAAGAATGACTCTTCATCTTCAAGCTAGGGTTTCTTAACACCTTTCTAAAAAAGAACGATGCTTCTTCTGATTTTTAAGTTATTTCTACTATGTTTGAACGATTCGCTTATGCTTTTCTTGCAACTTGACTTATTATGCTAGAAGCCCTAATTTTTAGGTTGTCTCTGACAATAGGTTCGATTAATCTATGTTTGCATGTGTTCCTCATGAATATCCGGTGCTTTCATGCATGCTCTATGTATTCTTGTGCTCCTTGCTCTAATTTGTTGTTAGGGTTCTGATTCTCTACTGTTCCTCTAACTATTTGCTTAGGGTTTCCTTAATGTTGTTCAATATGTGCTATTTATCATCTAAATAAGTCTGATTAGTTGTTTATTGACTATTTACATAAGATTCTTTACTGATTTTATGTATCTCCCTCCGAACTGTGATATTTTCCTGGAATATGTGACTTTGTGTATTCTCCTTGTAATTCTGTACTGATTCTTCGAATCATTTCCTTATTTTTGAGATGCTTTCCTTAATTAGAACTGATCCCCTGTGATTTTAGTCTCATCCGTGATTCTTGTGACTGATTTCTTAAAATTTAATTGTATCTTGCCTTATTTGTGTGCTTCAACATGCTGTCAAATAATCAGTACATATTTTCCTTATGTGAAAACTATGTATTTGGCCTTTATCACATGCTATGTGCTTTACTACTCTTATTATAGTAACAACTAGTTCATGATTGATTTTTCTTTTTGTTACATCAAGTATGACCGTTTGAACTAGGACTCCCTAATTAAAGGGAGTCCAGGTCTGTGATTGATTCTAATTGAATATGATTTCCATTGATTGATTAATCAGTACTTGTTACCTTATTTTCTACTCGTTTGGAAAAGCTATAGATACTTCACTCTTTGTTTAGACAAGACAGTTCAAGCTCTCCCTCTCACACACAAACACACTCTGTTCTGAACTTTTCTTTCTCTATTGTTATTTAGTTGCTACTCAGTCGGCTAAAAGCCAAGACTGAGTAACACTACTACTCTACTTGCTCTGTTGTATCACTTCTCTGTATGCACTACTACTCTATTGGTCTACATTGTTCCATACATTGTTGCTCTCCTTCTCTGCACACTACTGCTCCTTTACTCTGCATTTACTTCATCATCTAACTGGTATGTTCTCAGTTTAACTTTAAGGTTTCCAAAACAACATGCTCCAGTCCGTGTTACAGTTCCTTTTATTCCTGTCATGTGTCTACTTATGGTTTTATTGCTTACCCTGCACTTACCATACTTATTTATTAAACTGTCTATATGGTTATTCTCTAGTTCAGCATGTCTATATGTTCCATTAAAGCTTCTTCCCTATCCCCTCACCCCAATACATGATAAGCATGTAGTTCTGAACATAGTATGTACTCCAACACCCCTCAACCTGATGCTATTTCAATCCTGACATGAATCCTTGTTAAGTATTATGCTATGACAGTCTAAGTCTTGTAATACTCTTTTTTCTAAGGTCTATTTGTTTGCAATCCTGTTCCTATGTGCTTCATACTTGTCCCCCAATCCCTCATCTCCCTGCTTGTGGTTGCTGAACATGTCTTAGTTCCAGTTGTTGTTCTGTGTGTGATGTTTGAACATGGTGGTTGTGCTATTGCCTTACCCTTTTCAGACTATTTTCACTAAACCTTTCTTTTCTCAAAATTGTTTTAAAACTTTTCTTACTCAAACTCCCCAACACTATGAGCACTTTCACTATATTCTTAGACATTAGGTTCTGCCCCTCTTGTGTGAGCATTGCTTTGGGACCCTTGATCTCCCTCTGAACTTTGACACACAAGAGCTGGTATTTCCACACTGCACATGTTCCAATCTTGGTTACCAAGTCTGGGTGTGAGCATTGCCCGGGAGCCCTTGAGATCCTTAGGGAACTTTGACACACCCAGACTATGAAAAGGCTTTAAAACACTATATGGCAATGAGGTGTGGAGGATTTGGGCCTAAGTGAAGGCTCCCTATAGAATAACTACTTATTTTCTCTTTGGTTATGTAATTCATAATTCCTGGCCTGTAATAATTTGTAAACAACTCATGGGGGCTGGATAGTGAAATGGGAGGGGTAACTATGCATGCTTAGTTATTGCAAGGGTAGAAACCATGTTTAGGCTTTTATTTCTTATCTGCGCAATAGAGATCATGTGTAGGTTCACATCCATGCATTAGAAATCATGTTCCTTAGGTCCTATGCACACTGTTTCAGCATGTTCATCCTTATATAACTTAGAAAAACCTATGTTAAAACATGTTAATAACTAGTACTTTACATTACGTTATGCACTGACATGTACACTTAGATATCCTGCCTTATGATAGATACAACGCAAATAAATAGGTAATTTTCACATCTTCTACATATTCTGAAAGCATTGAAATATTTATGCATTTACAATATCCTGTTTAAGTCCTGCATGTACATCACTCTTCATTTTCTGTGCATTAGATATCATGGCTTTAGGATTGCATTTATATCCGCTTAGGCATATCTAGCTTAATTACTGATAAAAACAGACTCACACAGTTGGTAATATTCCTGAAATCTGAACATCTAGAACATCATGTTTAGTAATACAACTCAAACAGTTTCCTCTAAGTAATTCTAGTAACGGATACGTTGTCTCACGCCTAGGCAAGCCTTAGGTGCTAAATTTGTTAAAACTGGAAATATACTTCTTTATATGTGTTGCTTAACTATCAACGGGTTTTAAAAATCAGTAGGCAAAAACTGATTAGGATTCCCTCTCTGAATTATGCAACAAATCTGCTTCTCTATTGCATTCTGGACTGTCATATATATCATGCTTTAGGATTCTGAAATTAATACCGCCCTTACATGTGTTTGAGTCATGCTATTTATATGCATAATCTGTGGAGGTGAACGTGAGCCTCTTATATGCTCCTATGTGCTTCCCATTCATTGCAGTCCTAAGTGTTCTTGTTTGTCTCTTTAGAATCTTTACCTTTAAACCTGAGGGTCAGCCTAGTACCTCCCTTTTAGGATAATGGTCCTAATCTCCTCTGGTACTGATAGGATGGGACGGGTAATAGCACGCAATAGAGTTCGTGAGTAACACGCGCTTTAATTACCTGCACGGGGTGGGAAAGGGTAGAATGTGGATATGATGACTGATGCGCTAGTACCACGTGTAGCCCCTCTTCGAGGAGTGTCTATCGGGTATTGCATTGATGTGATCCGTATTATTTTAAACCTAGGAATACCTTTCCCTTAAATGTTATATTATAATTCTTTTCAAAAACTTGATAATTGTAACACTTGCTTGCTTAATATATTTGAAATCCCCTCTTACTTTAGCCCTTTACTTGTTATTTGCTAACTGTAGAAATTCACGAAACCATTTGGCCGGGAACCACACTTATGGATCCTGAGGGGTGCCTAACACCTTCCCCTTGGGATAATTTCAAGCCCCTACCCTATCTCTGGTTAGAAACGTAGTTTGTAAATGAACCCCTTAGGTGCCCTAACGCACTGTTAAAATCGTTAGGTGGCGACTCTCCAAATATGCAAACTCCCTTTCCCAAAAGGAAAGAGTTGCCTCTACTCAAATGTCCTGCACCCGGATCTCTCCGCGAGGGGAGAAAAAGGGGGGCGCGACAGCATGGCGACTCTACTAGGGATTATAGGCTTTTACCATTGTAAATTGTTTCGTGAATTTGTGCCTTTATTTGTTTAAATATTTGCACCCTTTCCTCTTCCCTGCTACGTGCAATTAGTTGTTTATTTCTTTCAAGTATTTATTTCACAAAACAAAACTGACATGTCTCTTTGTTTTCCTTTGTAACTACTTTAAATCATAACTGTTGCATTTACCGCTTTCCTTAACGTGCAAATACATGGCAATCTGTTTTAATGCTTATTATTGCATAATCATGCTCAACATTCATACTCCATTGTGCCAAACAAATACTATAGCAACGCTTGATGAGTGGTTGCTCTCTTCCTGTATTATTATCCCCCTAAATTTGGAAAGGCGTATTTGCGGTAAAACTAGTTGATCAGCGGTGCAGTCGACGGTTCCGTGCCTTTCCCCTTGAGTTGTCCGCTCAAGGGTACCAGTATAAAACCCCATGGAAACCTTACTATTTTTTATTATTTCATGCATCATGGTCAAACCTAGTCAAGCTAAAGTGTCGTCCGCACGATAGCTTTTAAGATGGACTTATCCAAAAGTCCACCGGGTTTCTCTAAACCCAAACGGACACCCTCACGTTCTGTGCATTTATTTGTAGAACTCAATGCTTCCTGCTAATTATTGATGTTAAATAGTCGAGTATGGTTGAGGTAAGGGCTAACCTTATTCGCTTTGCATAAAAATGAGGCACGAGGTCCCCAGATTCGGCATGGTCGCCAATATCCACCCTAAATTGCTGAAATGGTGGGAAGATCTACACTCTAGTGACAAAGCTCTCGTCAGAAAATATCTGGGTAACCTACCGTCCCTCCTGGACATCCAGCCTGATAACATGAGCTGAGGGGACCGAAGGAGGATATCTAGCCAGATCATACCTGTTACTGGGACTTCGCGAGCTGGGGAAGCTATTCGAGGGAAGCAAGAATGCCGAGTCTGGGGAAGGTCCTTCTGGGACAAAGTAGATAGGAATGTCTTTCTTTTACTTTATCAATGTAATAAGGCCAATGGCCATTAGTGACCTTTACTTCCTGTTTATTTAGTGTCGTTTTGAGATTTGTCTATTTTCCTTATCAATAAAATGAGGCATTTAGCATTTTAAGTTCTCCAAATCAGCTTGTCGCTAGGCCTACCTCGGGAATAAAGAGGTTCCCAAATTAGTACACGCTTTAAATTCTCGCACTATGTGTTTAAATACTGCAATACTTTTTCATAATCCTCACTGACTTGGCTACCTTTTGTTTTTATTTCTTTAATATTCCCCTCCCCAAAGGTTAGTTCGTGCACTCTGGCATCATCATCCCATCTCAAAGATCCAGAGGCCCTCCACCCTCTCCTCCTCCTAGTTGTTGTGTTATTCTCGAGGAGGGGAGAGGAGAGCCCTTCCATACAAACTGTGAGCAAAGGGACATACCTCAAGAACGGTTCTATCAGGACAACCAAAGACCGACGAGCCTCGGGGTAGCAAGGCTAAAGCAAGCCTTATTTACTGTTTTATTTACTAAAATGATTTTTTCTTTCCGCATTTCTCAATTCCTGCAATAAGATCCTCAATATTCAAAGCAGTTATTCAATTTATCAAAGCATATTCTAATTTCTCTTATTTATTATTACTGTTTTCTTTCATTACTTTATCTATACAACATTACTATTACTTGTCTTGATGAACCAATGATTGTGAAATGCAATGAGACAACGCAGCAAACGAACATCGATTTAGAGGAAGATGATATACCCGACGAGATTGTCAAAGAAGTTGAAAACTTTGAGAACAGACCTAAGCCCAACCTGGACGAGACTGAGGTTATGAACCTGGGAAATTCAGAAAACGTCAAGGAAACACGGACCATCATTCATCTGTCACCGTTAGAAAAGAAAGAATACATAGAGTTTCTGAAGGAATATGAGGACATCTTCGCCTGGTCGTATGATGACATGAGTGGTCTAAGTATGTCTATTGTGGCTCACAAACTGCCAACCAATCCAATGTGTCCACCGGTAAAGCAAAAGCTCAGAAAAATCAAACCTGATATGAGTTTGAAAATCAAGGAAGAAGTTACCAAGCAGATCAACGCCAAAGTTCACCGGGTAGTTGAATACCCGACATGGTTAGCCAACATCGTGCCTGTGCCGAAGAAGGACGGGAAGGTCAGAGTCTGTGTCGACTACCAGGATCTGAACCGGGCCAGTTCGAAAGACGACTTCCCTTTGCCAAATATACACATCCTGATTTGACAATTGCACCAAGCATGAACTACAATAATTCGTGGATTGCTTCACTGGTTATCACTAGATTTGTATGGATGAGGAAGATGCTGATAAAACAACTTTCATTACGCTGTGGGGAGTGTACTGTTACAAGATGATGCCACTCAGCCTGAAAATGCAAGGGCCACCTACATGAGGGCTATGACCACCATATTCCACGACATGATTCAAAAGGAGATAGAGGTATACGTGGATGATGTTATTATCAAGTCCAATAAAGCCACTGATCACATAGAAGACTTGAGGAAGTTCTTCAATAGGTTGCGAAAATACAATTTGAAGTTGAATCTCGCGAAGTGTGCATTCAGGGTTCCTGCTGGGAAGTTGTTGGGATTTATTGTGACCCGCCGGGGAATAGAATTGGATCCGTCAAAGGTCAAAGCGATTCAAGAATTACCACCACCGAGGAACAAGAAAGATGCGATGAGCTTCTTAGGAAGGCTTAATTACATCAACCAGTTTATAGCACAATCAAAGTCATATGTGAGTCGATCTTCAAGATACTGAAGAAGGACGAGGCTTTCGATAGAATCAAGGAATATTTGTCAACGCCACCAGTACTAGTACCACCTGATCCAGGTAGACCTCTGTTACTCTACCTTGCCGTATTAGATGGAGCTTTCGGTTGCGTTCTGAGGCAAAATGATGAAACAGGAAGGAAGGAGCAAGCTATTTATTATCTCAGCAAGAAGTTCACTCCGTATGAGGCTCGGTATTCTCTTCTAAAATGTACCTGCTGTGCTTTGACTTGGGTCGCTCAAAAGCTGAGGCACTACTTCTGTGCCTACACCACATATCTCATATCAAGGATGGATCCCTTGAAGTACATCTTTCTAAAGCCCATGCCCACGTGCAAGCTAGCCAAGTGGCAAATCCTGCTGAGCGAGTTCGACATTGTTTATGTAACTGAGAAAGCAGTCAAGGGACAGGCACTGTCAGACCACGTCGCCGAGAACCCCGTGGACGGAGAATACGAACCCCTAAAAACGTATTTCCCCGATGAGGAGGTATCATTCGTAGGAGAAGACATTGTAGAGTCCTACGACAGTTGGAGGATGTTCTTTTGTGGAGAATCAAACTTCAAAGGAGCCGGTATTGGAGCAGTCTTAATATCGAAAACCGGTCAGCATTATCTGGTATCCGCCAAGCTCAGGTTTCCCTGCACCAACAATATGGCAGAGTATGAAGCGTGTATCTTAGAGCTCAACATGGCCATTGATATGAACGTCCAAGAGCTGTTAGTGATCGGTGATTCAGACTTATTGGTACCTCAGGTACAAGGAGAATGGGCAACCAAGAATTTCAAGACACTACCATATCTGCATCACGTGCAGGAATTAAGGAAGAGGTCCACGAAGACACAATTTCGGCATGTTCCCAGAATCCAGAATGAGTTCGCCGATGCATTGGCTACTCTGTCTTCAATGATTTAGCATCCGGATAAGAACTTCATTGATCCTATTCCAGTAAAGATCCATAATCAGCCAGCTTACTGTGCGCATGTTGAAGAAGAAGCGGACGGAAATCCTTGGTTTCAGATATGAAGGAGTATTTGGCAAAAGGAGATTACCAAGAGCTTGCAAATTCTACTCAAAAATGCACACTTCGGAGGTTGTCCAACAATTTCTTTCACAACGGAGGAATCGTGTATAGGAGGACTCCCGACTTGGGATTACTAAGGTGTGTCGACACAAAAGAAGCATCAAAACTACTGGAAGAAATTCATGATGGGACCTGCGGTCCACATATGAACGGTTTTGTTCTGGAAAAGAAGATACTCCGAGCTGGTTACTTTTGGATGACTATGGAAACAGAATGCATCCAGTACGTCCGAAAATGCCACCGCTGTCAGATACATATAGATATGATATAGGTACCTCCAAGTGAGCTCAATGTAACCAGTTCACCATGGCCGTGCGCCGCCTGGGGCATGGATTTTATTGGACCAATCAAGCCTGCCACCTCCAACGGACACAAGTTCATTTTGGTAGCAATCGGTTATTTCACTAAATGGGTCGAAGCAGCATTGTAACGACCCAGCCGGTCGTTTTGCGTATCAGGATTTCGTTCCTTTAAATGAAACCTTCCATAGCTGCTATTCGTTCTTTATGACTTGTAAGAGCGGGTGGTTCAGGATTTGGGGATGGTTTGGATGGTTTAGGAACACTTGGTTCCTTAGGGTTGGCCTATTTGGCCAAGTTTTACTTCGGTCAATATTTTGAGCAAAACGACCTCGGAATCTAGTTCTGACAGCTCCAGTAGCTCCATATGATGATTTTAGACTTGGGCGTGTGTTCGTCTCGGGTTTTCAATGACCCGGGAGCATTTCGGCGCCCGAAATGGAAATCAGGATTTCCTTATATTTGAAATTTTGTTTGGGATGTGATTTTACGCTATCAAGGTCTGAGCGGAATTCCGGGACCGGGAATAGTTCCGTATAGTCATTTATGACTTGTCTGCAAAATTTGAAGTCATTCCGAGTAGTGTAGGTCGGTTCGACGCGTCGTTATGGAATTCAAGAAAAGCTAAGTCCTTAAGTTATGAATCCAGGGGTTTAGGGGTGTGATTTTGAGTTCTAGCATTGTTTTGAGTGTTCCGAGGACTCAAGCAAGTCCGTTTTATGATTTAGGACTTGTTGGTATATTTGGACGGGGGCTCGGGTGGGCCCAGGTGCCTCCCGGACACCACACGAGGCCAAAAACCAGCTAAAACAACTGCTGGTGTAGCTGTTGCTGGTGCAGCTGTTGCTGGTGTGACTGCATGTGCGGTTGCCCAGCCGCAGGTGCGAGACCGCTTCTGCGGTCCCAGCCTCGCAGGTGCGGATTCTCCACTGGTGCAGAACAAATTCCGCAGGAGCGGGTCCGCTGGTGCGGAAACCCCTCCGCAGGTGCGGTCGCCAGCCCCTAGCCCAATGTCCGCAAGTGCGAGCCCCAAGCCATAGGCGCGGGATTGCAGATGCGGTCCAAGGGCCGCAGGTGCGGAAGTCGCTGTAGCTAGCAGTGTATAAGTGCCAATTTCGGGTTCTTCTTCATTTTTTACTTTCAAAACTCCATTAAAAGGCTTAGGAGCTTGGGAAAAAACTGTCCACGACCAGTTCCAGTAAGAGGTAAGTAACTCCACTCCATTTTTTCTAGTTTAATTCACGAATTTCCAAGGGAACTAACTACAAATCATAGGAAAATTTGGGTTTAGGGTAGTAAATTGGAAATTTTGAGAATTTGGTGAATTATCCAATTTTTGCTACGAATTCATGTATAAATCACATAATTATGATCCTTAGACTCTGGGTAATTGGTTCCTTCAAGAATTTTCGAAATCCGAACGTGCGGGCCCTGTGGTCGAAATTCTGAAAACTTTCAAGAATGCTTAGTTTTGGGATTTCTTATTAATTCTCCTTCTTTAAGCTTAGAATTGATTCAATTATACTATATTTAGCTAGTTGCGAGCCGTCGAGTGTAGATTTCAGAGATTCGGGCGCATCATTGATCCGAGGGGTGATTACGTCGCGAGGTGAGTCTCCTTTCTAACCTTGTAAGAGGGAACTATCCCCATAGGTATTCTATGTGTTGTATGTATTTGTTTTGGGGGCTACGTGCGTACCACGTGAGGAGAGTCCGTACGTAGCGACTACTTGTGTTATGTCCGGGTAGTTTAGGACCACAACATGCCTTGTATTCTGCCTTGAAATGACTTATATGTTATAAAGTCTTGCTTGATATATCATTGTTATCCTTGAGTATTTCATTGATTAAATATTTGGAAAGATTTGATAAGTGAAGTAAACTTGATGTTTTGAGTGCGCATGTTGTCGCTTTGCCATTTATATTCCGCGAGCGATATGTAAATCTTCCTTCACTCTTAGGGGAGCGGGCCGTACGCCATGACGGATTTTATAGTGCACTCTTGGTACGGGCCGATCGATCCCCGGCAGTGCACCTGGATTTAATTAAGAATGCACTCTTGGTACGGGCCGGTCGATCCCCGGCAGTGCACGGACGAAGTTACACTATGATATGATATGATTATATTGATAGACGCACTCTTGGTACGGGCCGGTCGATCCCCGGCAGTGCACGGACGAAGTTACACTATGATATGATATGATTATATTGATAGACGCACTCTTGGTACGGGCCGGTCGATCCCCGGCAGTGCGTAGGCAGGATTATTTTGAAGCATGCACTCTTGGTACGGGCCGGTCGATCCTCGGTAGTGCATAACTATTCTTCACTATGATATGATATGATTACATTGATAGACGCACTCTTGGTATGGGACGGTCGATCCCCGGCAATGCGTAGGCATGATTATTGGTAGGCATGCACTCTTGGTACGTGCCGGTCGATCCCCGGCTGTGCATAGCTATTCTTCCTTATGACTCCAGCCTATTGTCTTACCCCACTGTGCGGATGTCTGTTTGGTACCATTTTTTTTCCGATTTGTGATTTGACAGATGTTTGGGACGAGGGACAGGTAAGTTGTTATTGCTTTCAATATTTACTTGGAAACTCCGTATTTTCTTTGCAACTGTGGTGCACTGTTTACATGTCTATTGTTTTTCCTTATATCCTATTTTATACTTTTACGGTTGTACTTTAGTGAGTATCGAGTCGACCTCTCGTCACTACTTCTTCGAGATTAGACGGGATACGCACTGGGTACATATTTATTTATGTACTCATGCTGTACTTTCTTTTCTTCTGTACTTGACTGTACAGGTCCGGAGGCTGGTATACCTGATTATCAGGCCGGTGCTAGGTACTGATCGCGTAACTATACTTCACGGTGAGCTGCTCTTCCTGGCGACTTCCTGGCAGCACCCTCGAGTTTCTTTTTTCATATTCTCTGTCTATTTCATTCAGACTGAGGCTCTGTATATATTTTAGATATTGTATATTCAGTAGTTGCCCGTGACACTCGTGACACTAGTTCCTGGCACACACGTAGTATGTATTTTGGGTTTGGGCCGTGTATCATGTTAGCATTATGTTGATTGTTTAAAATTGGTAATTTTTGACATGTTTAGATTAGACGGGTAAGGGGATAACATCTAGTGTCCCCTATATTGGCTGGCCCAACCCCGTTATTGGGCGCCATCGCGACCTAAATTAGGATTTGGGTCGTGACAACGTGGTATCAGAGCTTTAGGTTCACATAGTCTCACGAGTCACGGGAAAACCCATTAGAGTCTTGCGGATCGGTACGGAGACGTCTGTACTTATCTTCAGGAGGCTATAGGGTGTTAAGAAACTCCTCCTTGTTCAGATCCTATCGTGCAATCTATGATGTACTCAAATTTGATCTTCTACTCTCTCACAGATGGTGAGGACGCATGCTTATCAAGTTCCTGCTCCTGTTCTAGGTAGGGGATGAGGGCGTCCTAGAGCTATACCAGTTGCACCGCTTGAGGATCCTATTATCGAGGAGCAGGATGAGTTGCCTCCAGTTGCTCCTGCTCCAGCGGATTTTATGACGGCGCCAGGCTTCCAGGAGGTCATGGGCCGTATGTTGAGATTTATGGACACTATGTCCTAGGCAGGCGTACTTCCAGCAGACCCTGCCACTTCCCAGGCGGGAGGGGGAGTTCAGACCCCTACCGCTCAGGCTATAGGACCAGCAGCAGCAGTACATCGCACTCCAGGTACACCGCCCGTGGGTGGAGTTTAGACTATAGTAGCACAGCCAGATCCCATGCCAGTCGCAGAGGGTAACAAATAGAAGATGCTGGATAGTCAGACTGCACAATATGAGGATACTAGAGTCACATGGGGTGGACTTCACCACATTTCAGCTTGAGGGCATAGCTCACAGCGGGTGGCAGTCATATGTTCTTAACAGGCCAGCGAATTCTCCTTCTGTCACTTAGAGTCAGTTCACTCAGCTATTCGTGGACAGATACATTCCACCGTCCGAGAGAGAGGAGTTTCGGGGTCAGTTTGAGAAGTTAGAGTAGGGGCAAATGTATGTGACGGATTATGAGGCGAGGTTTTTAGAGTTATCTCGCCATGATCTTATGATATTGCCCACTGATGCTGAGAGGGTGCGGCGATTCGTGGAAGGTTTACATCCGGGTATCAGGACCTCCATGGCCAGAGAGGTAGAGATGGGTACCCCATACCAGCTTGTGGTCGAGATAGCTAGACGGATTGAGGGTTACCGTACGAGGGGAAGGGACCAGGGTCAGCCAGGTCAGCAGGGTCAGCTGGACAAGAGGGCCAGGTTCACAGGTGACTTCAGGGGTGCTCCAGCTAGGGGCACAGGTCAGTTCGGAGGCGGTCAGTTCAGTAGGCCTTCATATTCAGCACCTCCACTACCTCCTAGGGGTATTCCAGCGAGGCCTCAGTTTAGTGCCATGCTAGAGCGCTCTTACCATCCACCAGCCATCCAGGGTGCACCCAGCGGTTACTCCAGCCGTCATAGATCCTCCGGTTCCTATTTCAGTGCCTTGTCAGATGGTTATTACCGCCCTCCAGCTATTCAGGTTTCTTCTTCTTCGGGACAGCAGGCTATGGCACCTAGTAGTTGTGTCGAGTGTGGGGCGCTGGACCATATGATCAGGCAGTGTTCCAGGTATCGGGGCAAGGCCGTGCAGCAAAGTCACCAGCCTATGATTTCAGCACCAGTAGTTCGACCCCCTAGGGGTGGGGGTCAGGTTGGCAGGGGCCGTCTTAGAGAGGGAGGCCAGTCAAGAGGGGGTCATTCAACTCTAGCTCACCCTGGGGGAGATCAGTCTTCAGGTTCTGCAACCAAATTCTATGATATTCCGGCCAGATCAGACGCAGTGGCCTCAGACGCCGTGATTACATGTATTATTTCAGTCTGTGGTAGGGAGGCTTCAGTGTTAATTGATTCAGGGTCTACGTATTCATATATCTCAGCATTGTTTGCTCATTTTCTGGATGATCCTCGTGAGACCTTGAGTTCTCCATTGTATATGTCCACTTCTGTGGGCGATTCTGTGGTGGTAGACCGGGTCTACCGATCTTGTGTGATTACCTTCTGTGGACTTGAGACTAGAGCCGACCTGTTATTGCTCGATATGGTTGATTTCGAGGTTATTTTGGGCATGGATTGGCTATCTCCTTATCATGCTGTGTTGGATTGCCATGCTAAGACAGTTACATTAGCCATGCCTGAGTCGCCGAGGTTAGAATGGAAGGGTTCTTCAGTTAGTGCATTCAGCTGGGTCATTTTCTTTATGAAGGCTCGGCACATGGTTAAGAAGGGTTGCTTAGCTTATCTTGCTTTTGTGCGAGACACCACCACCGAGTCTCTTACCATTGATTCAGTGCCTATTGTTCGAGAGTTTTCGGATGTGTTCCCTTAAGATATTCCAGGCATGCCTCCAGATCGAGATATAGACTTTTGCATTGATTTGGCTCCAGATACTCATCCTATTTCTATTCCCCCTTATCGTATGGCTCCTAAAGAGCTAAAGAAGTTGAAGGAGCAGCTTGAGGAGTTGTTGGCCAAGGGGTTCATCAGGCCGAGTGTGTCGCCATGGGGTGCTCCAGTCTTATTTGTGAAGAAGAAGGATGTGTCTATGCGGATGTGCATTGACTATCGCCAGCTAAATAAAGTGACCATCAAGAATAAGTATCCTCTGTCGCGCATTGATGATTTGTTTGACCAGTTGCAGGGTGCTCGTGTGTTTTCTAAGATTGATCTGAGATCGGGTTATCACCAGTTGAAGATTCGGGCATCTGATGTTCCGAAGACGGCATTTTGCACCAGATATGGCCATTATGAGTTCTTAGTGATGTTCTTTGGCTTGACCAATACCCCAGCAACATTTATGGACTTGATAAAGAGGGTGTTCAGGCCGTTTATCGACTCCTCGTTATTGTTTTCATTGATGATATACTGATCTACTCACGGAGCCTTGGTGAGCACGAGCAGCATTTGAGAGTCGTGCTTCAGACCTTGTGAGAGCAGAAACTATATGCTAAGTTCTCCAAGTGCGAGTTCTGGTTGGAGTCTGTGGTATTTTTGGGGAACGTGGTGTCCGGTGAGGGTAGCAAGGTTGATCCACAGAAGATTGAGGCAGTTCAGAGTTGGCCGCGTCCTACGTCGGCTTCAAAGATCAGGTGTTTTCTGGGTTTAGCAGGCTATTACCGTCGATTCGTGGAGGGGTTCTCCTTTATTGCAGCTCCACTGACTAGGTTAACTCAGAAGAATGCCCCATTTCGATGGTCAGACGATTGTGAGACGAGCTTTCAGAAGCTCAAGGCAGCATTGACTTCAGCACTAGTTCTATCATTACCTTTTGAGTCAGGGATGTATACTGTATATTGCGACGCTTCACGCGTCGGGTTGGGATGTGTGTTGATGCAGGATGGAATTGTCATTGCTTATGCTTCACGACAGCTGAAGGTTCATGAGAAGAATTATCCTGTACATGACTTGGAGTTGGCGGCGATTGTTCATGCGTTAAAGATATGGCGGCATTACTTGTATGGTGTATCTTGTGAGGTCTACAGTGATCACCGCAGTTTGCAGTACTTGCTTAAGCAGAGGGACCTTAATTTGAGGCAGCGGAAGTGGCTCGAGTTGTAAAGGACTATGATGTTACTATTTTGTAGCACCCGGGCAAGGCGAATGTAGTAGCGGATGCCTTGAGTAGGAGAGCAACGAGTATGGGTAGCTTGGCCTACATCACGACTGAGGAGAGACCTTTAGCCTTGGACATTTAGTCCTTGGCCAATCGCTTGGTGAGATTAGACCTTTCAGAGCCTCATCGAGTTCTAGCTCATGTGGTTGCTCAGTCTTCATTGTTGGGTGAGATTAAGGCTCGGCAGTTTGATGATCCATGTCTGGCAGAGCTTCGGGATACGGTGGTCCAGGGTAGAGCCAAGGAGGTTACCTTAGGCGAGGATGGTGTTCTGAGATTTCAGGACCGATTGTGTGTTCCAGATATTGATGGCCTGAGGGAGAGGATTCTAGCAGAGGCGCACAATTCTCAGTATTCTATTCATCCAGGAGCGACGAAGATGTATCGTGATTTGAAGCAGCATTACGTGTGGAGGCGGATGAAGAAGGACATTGTTCAGTATGTGGCCAGGTGTCTTAATTGTCAGCAGGGTAAGTACGAGCACCAGAGGCCAGGAGGCTTGTGTCAGCATATGCCCATTCCTCAGTGGAAATGGGAGCGCATCACCATAGACTTCGTGGTTGGGTTGCCTCGGACTTTGCGGAAGGTTGACGCAGTTTGGGTCATTGTGGATAGATTGACCAAATCGGCGCATTTCATCCCTGTGGATAATACTTATACGACAGAGAGGCTGGCTCAGATTTACATTCGAGAGATTGTACGATTGCATGGTGTGCTGGTGTCTATTATATCGGATCGAAGTCCTCAGTTCACTTCGCACTTCTAGAGAGCTTTGCACAGTGAGATGGGTACTCATATAGACCTCATTTCAGCATTTCACCCTCAGACTGATGGCCAGTCGGAGCATACAGTTCAGATTTTGGAGGATTTTCTCAGAGCTTGTGTGATTGATTTTGGAGGTCAGTGGGACCAGTTCTTGCCTTTGGCGGAGTTTGCGTACAATAACAGTTATCAGTCCAGCATCGAGATGGCTCCATTCGAGGCTTTATATGGTCGGCGATGTCTTTCTCCTATCGGGTGGTTTAAGCCTTGTGAGGCCAAGCTATATGGCACAGATCTTGTGAGAGATGCTTTGGAGAGGGTGAAGATTATTCAGGAAAGGCTCCGCACAGCACAGTCCAGACAGAAGAGTTACGCAGACCAGCGGGCACGTGATGTAGCATTCATGGAGGGAGATAAGGTTATGTTGAAGGTTTCGCCGATAAAGGGAATTATGAGATTTGGGAAGAAAGGCAAGTTGAGTCCCAGGTTTATATGCCCTTTCGAGGTGTTGAGGCGGATCAGAGAGGTTGATTACGAGCTTGCTTTACCTCCAGCCTTATCACAAGTTCATCCAATCTTTCACGTATCTATGCTTCGGAGCTATCACACCGACTTCTCGCATGTGGTTGACTACAACACGATTCAATTAGATGAGAAGTTGGGCTACGAGGAGGAGCCAGTTGCTATTATTGATAGGCAAGACCGCCAGTTGAGGTCCAAGACAGTTTCTGCGGTTAAGGTTCAGTGGAGGGGCCAGCCAGCCGAGGAGGCGACTTAGGAGTCCGAGGAGGACACGCGGAGCAGATATCCACAGCTATTCAGCACTGCAGGTACGATTCTAGACCCGTTCGAGGACAAACGTTTGTTTAAGAGGGGGAAATGTAACGACCCAGCCGGTTGTTTTGCGTATCAGGATTCCGTTCCTTTAAATGAAACCTTCCATAGAGGATATTCGTGCTTTATGACGTGCGGGAGCGGGTGGTTCAGAATTTGGGGATGGTTTGGGTGGTTTAGGAACACTTGGTTCCTTAGGGTTGGCCTATTTTGCCAAGTTTGACTTTGGTCAACATTTTGAGCAAACAACCTCGGAATCGAGTTCTGACAGCTCCAATAGCTCCGTATGATGATTTCGGACTTGGGCGTGTGTTCGGCTCGGGTTTTCGATGACCCGGGAGCATTTCGGCTCCCGAAATGGAAATCAAGATTTCCTTATATTTAAAATTTTGTTTGGGACGTGATTTTACGCTATCGAGGTCCGAACGGAATTTCGGGATACGGAATAGTTCCGTATAGTCATTTATGACTTGTCTGCAAGATTTGAAGTCATTCCGAGTTGTATAGGTCGGTTCGGCGCGTCGTTATGGAATTCAAGAAAAGCTAAGTCCTTAAGTTATGAATTCAGGGGTTTTGGGGTGTGATTTTGGGTTTTAGCATTGTTTTGAGTGTTCCGAGGGCTCGAGCAAGTCCGTTTTATGATTTAGGACTTGTTGGTATATTTGGACGGGGGCTCGGGTGGGCCCAGGTGCCTCCCGGACACCACACGAGGCCAAATACCAGCTAAAACAACTGCTAGTGCAGCTGTTGCTGGTGTGACCGTAGGTGCAGTTGCCCAGCCGCAGGTGCGGGACCGCTCCTGCGGTCCCAGCCTCTCAGGTGCGGATCCTCCGCTGGTGCGGAATAAATTGTGCAGGAGCGGGTCCGCTGGTGCAGAAACCCCTTCGCAGGTGCGGTCCCCAGCCCCCTCGCCCAATGTCTGCAGGTGCGAGCCCCAGGCCGCAGACGCGGGACCGTAGGTGCGGAAGTCGCTGTAGCCAGCAGTGTACAACTGCCAATTTCGGGTTCTTCTTCATTTTTCACTTTCAAAACTCCATTTAAAGGCTTAGGAGCTTGGGAAAAACCTGTCCACGACCAGTTCCAGTATGAGGTAAGTAACTCCACTCCATTTTTTCTAGTTTAATTCACGAATTTCCAAGGGAACTAACTACAAATCATAGGAAAATTTGGGTTTAGGGTAGTAAATTGGGAATTTTGAGAATTATCCAATTTTCGCTACGAATTCATGTATAAATCACATAATTATGATCCTTAGACTCCGGGTAATTGGTTCCTTCAAGAATTTTCGAAATCCGAACGTGCGGGCCCTGTGGTCGAAATTCTGAAACTTTCAAGAATGGTTAGTTTTGGGATTTCTTATTAATTCTCCTTCTTTGAGCTTAGAATTGATTCAATTATACTATATTTAGCTAGTTGCGAGCCGTCGAGTGTATATTTCAGAGATTCGGGCGCATCCTTGATCCGAGGGGTGATTACGTCGCGAGGTGAGTCTCCTTTTTAACCGTGTAAGAGGGAACTGTCCCCATAGGTATTCTATGTGTTGTATGTATTTGTTTTGGGGGCTACGTGCGTACCACGTGAGGAGAGTCCGTACGTAGCGACTACTTGTGTTATGTCCGGGTAGTTTAGGACCACAACATGCCTTGTATTCTGCCTTGAAATGAATTCTATGTTATAAATTCTTGCTTGATATATCATTGTTATCCCTGAGTATTTAATTGATTAAATATTTGGAAAGATTTGATAAGTGAAGTAGACTTGATGTTTTGAGTGCGCATGTTGTCGCTTTGCCATTTACATCCCGCGAGCGATATGTAAATCTTCCTTCACTCTTAAGGGAGCGGGTCGTACGCCACGGCGGATTTTATAGTGCACTCTTGGTACGGGCCGGTCGATCCCCGGCAATGCACCGGGATTTAATTAAGAATGCACTCTTGGTACGGGCCAGTCGATCCCCGACAGTGCATGGATGAAGTTACACTATGATATGATATGATTATATTGATAGACGCACTCTTGGTACGGGTCGGTCGCTCTCCGGCAGTGCGTAGGCAAGATTATTGTTAAACATGCACTCTTGGTACGGACCGGTGGATCCCCGTCAGTGCATAACTATTCTTCACTATGATATGATATGATTACATTGATAGACGCACTCTTGGTACGGGCCGGTCGATCCCCGGCAGTGCGTAGGCATGATTATTGGTAGGCATGCACTCTTGGTACGGGCCGGTCGATCCCCGGTAGTGCATAGTTATTCTTCCTTATGACTCCAGCCTGTTGTCTTACCCCTGTGTGCGCATGTCTGTTTGGTACCATTTTTTTCCTGATTTGTGATTTGACAGATGTTTGGGAAGAGGGACAGGTAAGTTGTTATTGCTTTCAATATTTATTTAGAAAGTCCGTATTCTCTTTGCAACTGTGGTGCACTATTTACATGTCTACTGTTTTTCCTTATATCCTGTTTTATACTATTACGATTGAACCTTAGTGAGTATCGAGTCGACCTCTCGTCACTACTTCTTCGAGATTAGACAGGATACTCACTGGGTACATATCTATTTATGTACTTATACTGCACTTTACTTTCTTCTGTACTTGACTGTACAGGTCCGGAGGCTGGTATACCTGATTATCAGGCCGGTGCTAGGTACTAATCGCGTAACAATACTTCACGGTGAGCTGCTCTTCCTGGCAACTTCCTGGCAGCACCTTGGAGTTTCTTTTGTCATATTCTCTGTCTATTTAATTCAGACTGAGGCTCTGTATATATTTTAGATATTGTATATTTAGTAATTGCCCGTGACACTCGTGACACTAGTTCCTGGCACACACGTAGTATGTATTTTGGGTTTGGGCTGTGTATCTATATATGTGCTTCAGGTTGGCCTTGTGCCTTCATATTTTTTTTATGACTTTAATGTCGTATCATGCTAGCATTATGTTGATTGTTTAAAATTGGTAATTTCCAACATGTTTAGATTAGACGGGCAAGGGGATAACATCTAGTGTCCCCTATATTGGCTGGCCCAACCCTGTTGTTGGGCGCCATCGCGACAAGCATCCTACAAAGCAGTGACTAAGAATGTCGTGGCAGACTTTGTCCGCGACCGCATTGTTTGTCAGTTCGGAGTTCCAGAGTCGATCATCACCGATAATGGTTCCAATCTCAACAGTGACCTTATGCAAGCTATGTGCGAAACTTTCAAGATCAAACAGAAGAATTCCACAGCCTATAGACCTCAAAATGAATGGAGTTGTAGAAGCCGCCAACAAAAACATCAAGAAGATATTGAGGAAGATGATAGAAAGGCACAAGCAGTGGCACGAGAAGTTATCATTCACCTTATTGGGATATCGCACCACGGTTCGCACATCAACCGCGATAACTCCCTATATGCTAGTTTATGGTACATAAGCTGTTATTCCTGCCGAAGTTGAGATTCCATCTCTAAGGATTATGCAAGAAGCCGAGCTCAGCGATGCAGAATTGGTAAGAAGCCGTTATGAGAAACTAGCCCTCATAGACGGAAAGAGAATGAATGCATTCTGTCATGGTCAATTATATCAGAACAGAATGACCAGAGCCTTCAACAAGAAAGTCAAGCCGAGAGGATTCACACCAGGGCAGCTGGTGTTAAAGAAAATCTTTCCACATCAAGATGAAGCCAAGGGGAAATTCTCTCCCAACTGGAAAATCCCATACATGGTTCACAGAGTGTTAACAGGAGGAGCACTCATACTTGTAGAAATGGACGGAGAAGTTTGGCCGAAACCAATCAATTCAGATGCAGTCAAACTTTACTATGTGTAATCTTTATGCTTTCTCAATGATGTAAATTGAACTACGCCTGACCTGATTCCAGTTTAAGAGGGGATACGTAGGCAGCCCTATGGGTTCGGTCACAATTCAATAAAAATCTTATTTCTCCCATAATTGGAAACTGGGGCAGAATTTTGAGGAGGATCCTCAAAATTCTGAAGCAAGTTCAGCCAATCACCGCGCGAGCAACATTAAGAAGTATTCACCCATCAAATTGGGGCAGAATTTTGAGAAGGACCCTCAAAATTCTATGGCAAGAGAGGTCGTGATGTCTCGAACCGATTCACGATCATCGGTTCATCTAAAACTATTTTAGATTATATGCTTCAATTATACTTTTACAAAATCATGCATAATTATTTCTCGAAATAGCTTGTTTAGAAAACGCTACCCCAATGATACAGACAATATCATCAGATCAAGCTGAACGAGTCAAGCAGAGCCAGCGGGGATACGAAATAACCTTTCCCATTTACCAAACTCAAGATTTTTCTGTGGATGAAGGCATAAGGAGCTAACGCGCAGAGAAGTTTCAAATTTCATCACAATCGCAAAGGCCGAAAGTTCGATGTCCACACAAAGGGACAAGCATGTTCAAAACCACAATCCTCAAGGGCATCATACTTGCCGTCACCTATTAGCAATGCAAATAATGCCCCGCAGTCACAATACCCTCGACAATCATAGTGCCACAATTTATTACCAGCTAAGAATTCCTACCGTCATTTATTTTTCTACATAAGGCTACTATTCTACCTTCCAACTTGCATAAGGCTACTATTTTGCCTTCCGAGACTAAACACTGTCTCCATCTGCATTCACGTCTTGCATAAGGCTACCTTTCTGCCTTCCGAGACTAAGCACTGTCTCCACCTGCATAAGGCTACTTTTCTGCCTTCTGAGGCTAAGCTCCGCCTCCAGTTTACTTTCCGAGACCACTGCTTTATCAAGCATTATTTATTTCGCTTTCATTTCCGGCTAAGCTCTGCCCCCTTTCATTCGAAAGACTAAGCTTTGTCTTGCTAGCATCATACTTTTGCATCTTCATGGGCTGAAATATCGCCAACCTATCCAAAGGCTGTTGATACCCAATATTTTCTCAAATTATTTGCAAACTTGCATATAAGCTTTCTAAATTACTCTTTGTAATAATGAGTATTTTTCCCTATTTTTTTCATATTTTATTAAATTATTTTCCTGTTTATTTTAATATTTCATATTTAAATAATTCATAAATTGTGCCCTAAATAATTTCAAAATATTTTTCAGTTCAATATGTCATTCATAATCATTTTTTACTTTTTGAAATCCAACTATTTCATAAATTGGCCAAATTGGGTCTTATTTAATTACAATTACAATTATGGCCTAATTAGACATTTTATACCTTTTAAAATTCGAATTTATGTTTCTTACATTTTTTAATATTGTTTGATTATTGTAATTTTACCTATTTTAACTTAATTTTATTTTTATACAACTATTAGCTATTTTAATTAATCAATTATCTATTTTTACGGATATTTAACAAGTAGCCACATTATTTTAAATTCTAGCCACATTTTAACCTAATTTTTAAACCCAATTGACCCCAACCCATCAGACTATTTAACCCGGCCGAACCCCTGATTAAATCTGAGCCGTTGATCAAATAAGATCAACGACCCAAATTCCCTCTTACCATAATTNCCCCCCCCCCCCCCCCCCCGTCTCTCTCATTCTTCGAGACCGACTCTCTCTCTCTTCTGGTCTCTTCCTCTTCCCCTTCTCTTTAGAACCTTATGGTTCTCCGATGGTCTCCAGCCTTCATCTCCGGCCACTTCCAGGCTCACCTCATTTCAACCACCAGCCGCCTTGAAGCCTTATCTCTCTGATCCTCTCCGTCTTTGAGACCTCCATGGGTTTCAACCATGCTGGACCACTACTGGGGCTCCTTCTTTGGTGATTTTCCGGCCTTCTCCGGTGGGGTTTTGATACGACCATGCCACAATCACCATTACCTTCGAGCTTCGCGATAGGTTCTCCGGTTATCTCTGATTGTTTTACGAAACCCTAACTTTTGAACTTTTCAATTTTTTCTAATAGATTTATACATATTATTTGTTCTTTCCATGTTTTCTTCAAAGATTTCTCAATTTCCTAAACGATGTCTCATCTTTTCAATACCAGGGTTTGAAACCCTTTTTCGAAACAATTCTCTTTTAATTTCTTAGCGTTATTCTTGTGGTTTTTTACCGTGTTCTAACTTTACTTGAGTTTTTTCCCCTAGTGTGACTCATTTGTTGTTAAAAACCCCAAATTTTCTTTGTTCAATCTGAGTCTGAGTATATTGGCCATCTACGTTTATCTGTTTAGCATGAGTGCTTTGCTTTTGTGGATACTCTGTGATCCCTGGTGTTATTTGCTATGTGCTAGTCACTAGGGTTCCTGACTATTCCTTCTTTTACCCGTATCATGATTCGTACCATGTTCTGATTTCTGCCTATGTTATTTGTGTTCTATTTTCCTGAATTTCTAGACCTATGTGAGTTCTTGTTATTACAATCATTAGGGTTTCTGATTTTTTATTCTCCCTATTATGTCATGTTCGTTTGTGCTAGTGTTGAATCCCTGACTCTATGAGATTCTTACTTAAGTCCCTAATTTTGACTTACAAACTATTCCCTTGCTTTATTATGTGATTTGATTCTACTGTTAGATTGATTCTTACAGACCCTTCCTTAATTGGATTTTCTGAACCTCGACTAATTACTTGCTCTATGTGCTGAAATTACTTCCTTGTGATATTTTCCTCTAATTAATGCTGATTTCCTGTAACTAGGGCCTCATTTGAGGATGTCCTTACTGATCTTTGATTTTTTAACTATCTCTTGCTCTATTTTTGTGTCTGGTATTACTGTCAAATTGATACGTATATATTTCTCCTTAAATAGGATTCTGAAATTGGTCTTAGTTACATGTGCTATACTTGGACTGTCAGTCTTACATGATCTTCTTTCCTTATATTACTAGTCTATCCCTGATTGAGTATGACTCCTTAATTAAAGGGAGTACTTCTATTAATTTGATTCGAATGATGCCTACTTCCATAATTCTGCTGAACTAATTATTTGTTACCTTATTTACTACCTGTTTGCAACTATATATGCCTCTATTCTTTCACTAGCAACACACATACATACATCAATACTATTCTACATTCTCTTTCTCTTCTCTCTTTGTTCTACTACTGCCTCTGCTCTTGCCTATTATTAGCTGGCTGTAAGCCAAGGCTAATATTGTGTTACCACTTTGCTCTTTACATCCTGCTTTTGCCCTCCTATTAGTATGTCCTAATTAATCTTCAAGTCTCCAATCAATGTGTTTATTATTATTGTTTCACTTCATTATCTTCTTGATTTTCTTTTATTTATGCTTCTAATGCTCAACATGCAATTGAATCTTTTGTTTTAGTACTTTACCATGTCTTATCTCTTCTGACTTACATGCTAAGTCTGTAATATGGTGTTGCATATTCATAACTTCTACTTTCTATGCCTGTATCCTATTGTTGTATATTGTCATGCCTAACTTTATCACTTCCTAATTCCCCTGATCCCTTGCACTTTGTATGTTCTTCTTGATCTACATGCTTCTAACTGTTGTTTATCTTTCCCTTTTATAATGGTCCCCTGCCACTGTCTAGTATTATGTCTAAGCTTGACCATTTCTTAATCCCCTGAATCTTCTGATTTTGTGTAGTCATGCTTCATTAAGATTTCATAAGTCTATGTATCTCCTTTAGCATTATGTGATCTACCTGTTCCCTTTCCCCATGGCCCTTGTATGCAATCCTATACTGTTGAGCTACTGTAACTAGTGCTTCTGTTGTCTTACAAAAAATCCCCTATTTTGGAAACTCTTTTAAACTACTTCTTCCTGCACTTCACATTATTCTTAGACCTTTAGGTTCCACCCCCTCAGTGTGAGCATTGCTTAGGGACCTTGAGTTCACTCTGAACTTTGACACACTGAGGCAGGTAATTCCACACTACACCTATCTCAAACTTTGGCAATTGCTGGTGCTGGTATTGGCCAGGGCCCTCACAAGGGCCTTTGGGAGCTTTGCCGCACCCAGGCTATGTAAGGTTGTGAAGCTCGAAAGGGGTGAAGTTGGAAGGTTGGGCCTGTTTGAAGGCTCACTATAGAATAACTTCTTATTTTCCTCTTTGCAATTACTGTAATTCATTTTCTATGGTCTGTAATAATTTGTAAACAAACGATTGGGGCTGGATAGCGAATAGGGGAGGGAACTAGGCATGTTTAGTGTAGTATGGGTAGAAATCATGACTAAGGCTTTATTTCCCTATGTGCACAATAGTATCATGTTTATGACATTCATACCATGCATTAAAAATCATGTTTAGGTTCTTCATTTCAACACATCTATTATATTCATGCCATCTGACACCATGTTCCCAGTATAACTAAACGAGTAACAAAAGCTTCCATAATGTATTGCTCATGCATTTTCATAAACATGACATATAGAAACCATGTTTTAAGATGATTCTTTGTGCATTAGATATCCTGCCCTTAGGACTTCTTATTTATCAGAACTTGAACGCCTAGTTAACATAATGTAATACTCCCATAAAATATGGTTAATCTATTTAAAACAATTTTCTGCAACATATATCTATTAAAATCGGAATCTAAATATGCATGTTCACCCTTTAAAATAAGTAGGCAATGTATACGACGCCTAGGCAAACCTTAGGCCTAACACGTAGAAAATCAAATCAATTATGTTCTACTAGTTTAATCAGTTCTCTTTAAACATTTTGAACCCTGTTGTTCCCACTCCTTTTATACCTCACTGAAGTTCATTTTACTTTTATTAAAACTCCTGCTCTATTTTAAACAGTCTCGAAGTTTGTGCATCTATTTCCTTTTACTGATCCTTGTTCTATTATGTTTTCAAACTACTGGTTTTTCAAAGATGCCTCACTCTGCTCAAAATCATGCCATTTTGAATCCTTGCTCTGTTTTTCTTTAAAGTTACTATATTTTGATAAAGTTACTATATTTGATACCATATCAGTACTTCTTTTACTACAAGTTCTCTATAAACTAATAACTATTACTCTATGTTAAGCCACTTTATTTTTGTCCCTTATTTTTTAAAATCACTATTACTTCAAACCCATGCTTTAATGACTTCCTTCTATGTTTTCTGAAAGCTTTAAATCCTTGCGTACTTCTAAATATTACCGCTGCCTTTAGCTACTGTATTTTTGAAAATCAACTATCCTTCAAGTCATTCAGTCTTAATTGAATCTTCTGCCTTCATTAGGTTTTCCAACTCAGATTCCTACGACCTACTATTTTACTAAAATTCCTATTTTGAACTCCTGTATTGAGACGTTAATCGTGTTTGAGACGTGCTACTTACATGTCTATGTGTGGAGGGACCTGTGAGCCTTTCTTTGTCTTTATATGTCCTCTTATATGTGCAGTCCTACTTGTTTTGTATGTCGCCTAGTATTTTGTCCTTTAAACCTAAGGGTTCAGCCTAGTACTTGCCTTGTATGATTAATAGTCCTAAACACCCTCCAGGACTTATAGAATGGGACGGGTAATGGCACGCAATAAGCATTCATAACCAACACACGCATTTTTAAATAACCTTTACGGGGTGGAAAGGTTAGAATACGAATATGATGACCGGTGCGCTACTACCACGTGTAGCCGCCTCTTCGAGGTGTGACGTACCGGGTATTGCATTGAAGTGATCTGTATTACTTTAAACCTAGGACAATTCTTTTCAAATGTTTATTCTAATGTTATTCCAAAACCTTTAAAGATTTTCATACTTGTTTCGAAATCCCCTCTTATATGAACCTTACTTGTTACTTGTTCACAATCCAAATTCACAAAACTTATTAGCTGGGACCCACAATTGTGGATCTTGAGGGGTGCCTAACACCTTCCCCTTAGGTTAATTTCAAGCCCTTACCCAATCTCTGGTAAAGCAAACTAGTTCATGAGTTATCAACTCTAGGTGCCCTAACGCACCATAAAAATCGTTAGGTGGCGACTTTTCCTTAAACCCTTTCTTTTAAGGAGTTGTTCAAAATGTCATAAACCCGATCTCTCCGTACCTAACCTGTGCGATAGAAAAAGGGGGCGCGATAAAGGCGTCATCGTTCGGAGGCTCCATCTTCATAGCCCGAGAACACCATGTCATGGCCTAAGGATCTCTTTTAATCATCTTGCATATCATTATTCAAAGGCGTCATGGTTTGGAGGCACCATCCTCATGGCCCGAAAACATCATTTTCATGGCCTGCGAATCTTGCATCAAGCAATTCATGGCCCAGGACGTTATGGTCTGAGGACGTCATCCTTAACCGTCCGAAGACAACATTCATGGTCCAATGGGAATTTTCATCATGTTTAAATTTCGCACGATATGCTTGCATTACTCATTTGCAGGTAACCCGGCAAGAAACATCCATCCTGGTAGGAGCGGTCCCGCTCCAGTTCTTCTAACTATCCCGTAAGCCGCTTGTTCACCCAACCCTACACCTTGCGTCTGTTCTTGTAAAACTTCACAGGTATACTTCGTCAGTGGCTCCTGAACTACATACGGCCTGATTCCTATAAAACCAGGGATATGTAGGCAGCTCAGAAACCAGGGTGCGGCCTAAATCTTTTAAATTATTTCCTCTCGGTCAAAATTGGCCATCATATCGTTACCCGACAACTCTTTCATCCTTCCCGTGTAAAGAAGGGCAGCTGTTGATACCCATTTTTTCCTCTAAATTTGTTCACACTTGCATGTCACCTTCAAAATCACTTTTCATAAGGAATGGTATTTTTTCCATAAGTTTTTATATTTTTATCAATTTACTTTCCTATTTATTTAGTATTTTATATTCAATAATTATTCATAAATTCTATTATAAATAATTTCAAAATGCTTCCTAGCGCAATATATCATTTTTAATCCTATTAGTATTTAATTATTTCAAAAATTAACCAATTTGGCACTATTTAGCTATAATAACACAAATTTTGCAACTATGGCCCAATTATGCATTTATGCTATTTTTAATTCGATAATTAGTCATTTTTATATATTAATATTAGTTATTTACCTAGCATTAATTTCATTTTTTATATAATTATTAGCTATGTTATTAATTATTTACCTATTTTTATGGGTATTTAAAATCTAGCCACTTTTTATTTTAATTTCAACCCAATTTAACCGGACCTCTTAACCCAATTACCCACCCAGCCCAAACCAATTTCCTACCCGGCCCAACCCCGAACCAATATGAGCCGTTGATCAAATTAAATCAACGGTCCAGATCATTATTACCTTAATTAACTTAGACTAACCCTCCCCACCCCTCTCATTCTCATCGGTCCCTCATCTCTCTACTCTCCCTCTATCTCTCTAAGTCTCATCTAGAGACTTCCTGTCTCTTTGGGCTCCGATGAACCTCTTCGCCTTCTCCGACCGTCTCTTCGCCGAAGATCATGAAGCTCTCACCATCCTCCTGCCTCCTGTGGTTCCCTCACGTCAGTGTTTGCCATCTCTAAGGTCTTCAAGAGACCTGGGTTAATCCTCCTACCTCTTGGGCATGTGCTCGTCATTCTCCGGCCATCCCCTGCTATCTCCGGCTATTCAAGCAAGGTCTGTGACCTTTTGGGCTTAAACCAGCGACATTTGAGGTTTTTTCTTATCTTTCTGGGTTCTCTTTGAAACCCTAAATGCTTAACCCCCCCCCCCCCCGATTCTTTTAGATCTATGATAGATCTGTGTATATTTCAAGTTATTTCATTGTTTTCCCCAAATATTCTCCGAGTTTTCCTTAAGAATGACTCTTCATCTTCAAGCTAGGGTTTCATAACACTATTCTAAAAAAGAACGATTCATCTTCTGATTTTTAAGTACTTTCTACTATGTTTGAACGATTCTCTTATGCTTTTCTTGCTACTTGACTTATTATGCTAGAAGCCCTAATTTTTAGGTTGTCTCTGACAATAGGTTCGATTAATCCGTGTTTGTATATGTTCCTCATGAATATCCGGTGCTTTCATGCATGCTCTATGTATTCTTGTGCTCCTTGCTCTAATTTGTTGTTAGGGTTCTGGTTCTCTACTGTTCCTCTAACTATTGGCTTAGGGTTTCCTTAATTTTGTTCAATATGTGCTATTTATTGTCTAAATAAGTCTGATTAGTCGTTTATTGACTATTGACATAAGATTCTTTACTGATTTTATGTATCTCCCTCCGAACTGTGATATTTTCTTGGAATATGTGACTTTGTGTATTCTCCTTGTAATTCTGTACTGATTCTTCAAATCGTTTCCTTATTTTTGAGATGCTTTCCTTAATTAGAACTGATCCCCTGTGATTTTAGTCTCATCCGTGATTCTTGTGACTGATTTCTTAAAATTTAATTGTATCTTGCCTTATCTGTGTGCTTCAACATGCTGTCAGATAATCAGTACATATTTTCCTTATGCGAAAACTATGTATTTGGCCTTTATCACATGCTATGTGCTTTACTACTCTTGTTATAGTAACAACTAGTTCATGATTGATTTTTCCTTATGTGACATCAAGTATGACCGTTTGAACTAGGACTCCCTAATTAAAGAGAGTCCAGGTCTGTGATTGATCTTAATTGAATATGATTTCTATCAATTGATTAATCAGTACTTGTTACCTTATTTGCTACTCGTTTTGAAAAGATATAAATACTTCACTCTTTCTTTAGACAAGACAGTTCAAGCTCTCCCTCTCACACACAAACACACTCTGTTCTGAACTTTTCTTTCTCTATTGTTATTTACTTGCTACTGAGTCGGCTAAAAGACAAGACTGAGTAACACTACTACTCTACTTGCTCTGTTGTATCACTGCTCTGTTTGCACTACTGCTCTATTGGTCAAAATTGTTCCATACATTGTTGCTCTCCTTCGCTACACACTACTTCACTTTTACTCTACATTTACTTCATCATCTAACTAGTATGTTCTCAGTTTAACTTTACGGTTTCAAAAACAACATGCTCCAATCTGTGTTACAGTTCCTTTTATTCCTGTCATGTGTCTACTTATGGTTTTATTGCTTACCCTGCAATTAGCATGCTTATTTATTAAACTGTCTATATGGTTATTCTCTAGTTCAACATGTCTATATGTTCCATTAAAGCTAATGCACTATCCCCTCACCCTAATACATGATAAACATGTAGTTCTGAACCTGATGCTATTTCAATCCTGACATGAATCCTTGTGAAGGATTATGCTATGACAGTCTAAGTCTTGTAATACTCTTTTTTCTGAGGTCTACTTGTTTGCAATCCTGTTCCTATGTGCTTCATACTTGTGCCCCAATCCCTCATCTCCCTGCTTGTGGTTGTTGAACTTGTCTTAGTTCCTGTTATTGTTCTGTGTGTGATGTTTGAACATGGTGGTTGTGCTATTGCCTTACCTTTTTCAAACTATTTTCACTAAACCTTTCTTTTCTCAAAATTGTTTTAAAACTGTTCTTACTCAAACTCCCCAACACTATGAGCACTTTCACTATATTCTTAGACATTAGGTTCTTCCCCTCTTGTGTGAGCATTGCTTTGGGACCCTTGAGCTTCCTCTGAACTTTGACACACAAGAGCTGGTATTTCCATACTGCACATGTTGCACTCTTGGTTACCAAGTCTGGGTGTAAGCATTGCCCGGGAGCCCTTGAGATCCTTAGGGAATTTTGACACACCCGGACTGTGAAAAGGCTTTAAAACACCATATGGCAAGGAGGTGTGGAGGATTTGGGCCTAAGTGAAGGCTCCCTATAGAATAACTTCTTATTTCCTCTTTGGTTATGTAATTCATAATTCCTGGCCTGTAATAATTTGTAAACAACTGATTGGGGCTGGATAGTGAAACGATAGGGGTAACTATGCATGCTTAGTTATTACAATGGTAGAAACCATGTTTAGGCTTTTATTTCTTATCTGCGCAATAGATATCATCTGTAGTTTCACATCCATGCATTAGAAATCTTGTTCCTTAGGTCCCACGCACACTGTTTCAGCATGTTCATCCTCATATGACTTAGAAAAACCTGTGTTAAAACATGTTAATGACTAGTACTTTACGTTACGTTATGCACTGACATGTACACTTAGATATCCTGCCTTAGGATAGATACAACGCTAATAAATAGGTCATTTTCACATCTTCTACATATTCTGAAAGCATTGAAATATTTATGCATTTACAATATCCTGTTTAGGTCCTGCATGTACATCACTCTGCATTTTCTGTGCATTAGATATCATGCCTTTAGGATAGCATTTATATCCGCTTAGGCATATCTAGCTTAACTACTGATAAAATTAGACTCACACAGTTGGTAATAATCCTGAAGTCCGAACATCTAGAACAACATGTTTAGTAATACAACTCAAATAGTTTCCTCTAAGTAATTCTAGTAACGGATACATTGTCTCACGCCTAGGCAAGCCTTAGGTGCTAAATTTCTTAAAACTAGAAATATACTTCTTTATATGTGCTGCTTAACTATCAACGGGTTTAAAAAATCAGTAGGCAAAAACTGATTAGGATTCCCTCTCTGAATTATGCAACAAATCTGCTTCTCTATTGCATTCTGGACTCACCTAGATATCATGCTTTAGGATTTTGAAATTAATACCGCACTTACATGTGTTTGAGTCGTGCTAATTATATGTATAATCAGTGGACGTGAACTTGAGCCTCTTATATGCTCCTATGTCTTCCCATTCATTGCAGTCCTAAGTGTTCTTGTTTGTCGCTTTAGAATCTTTACCTTTAAACCTGAGGGTCAGCCTAGTACCTCCCTTTGAGGATTGTAGTCCTAATCTCCTCCGGGACTTATAGGATGGGACGGGTAATAGCACGCAATAGAGTTCGTGACTAACACACGCTTTAATTACCTGCACGGGGTGGGAAAGGGTAGAATATGGATATGATGACCGATGCGCTAATACCACGTGTAGCCCCTCTTCGGGGAGTGTCTATCGGGTATTGCATTGATGTGATCCGTATTATTTTAAGCCTAGGAATACCTTTCCCTTAAATGTTATATTATAATTCTTTTAAAAAACTTGATAATTTTAACACTTGCTTGCTTAATATATTTGAAATCCCCTCTTACTTGAGCCCTTTACTTGTTATTTGCTAACTGTACAAATTCACGAAACCATTTGGCCGGGAACCTTACTTGTGGATCCTGAGGGGTGCCTAACACCTTCCCCTTGGGATAATTTATATCCCTTACCCTATCTCTGGTTAGCAACGTAGTTTGTAAATGAACCCCTAAGGTGCCCTAATGCACCGTTAAAATCGTTAGGTGGCGACTCTCCAAATATCCAAAATCCCTTTCCCAAAAGGAAAGAGTTTCCTCTACTCAAATGTACTACACCCAGATCTCTCCGCGAGGGGAGAANCTACTCTGCTAGGGATTATAGGCTTTTACCATTGCAAATTGTTTCGTGAATTTGTGCCTTTATTTGTTTAAATATTTTCACCCTTTCCTCTTCTCTGATACGTGCAATTAGTTGTTTATTTCTTTCAAGTATTTATTTCACAAAACGAAACTGACATGTCTCTTTGTTTTCCTTTGTAACAGCTTTAAATCATAACTGTTGCATTTACCGCTTTCCTTAACGTGCAAATACATGACAATCTATTTTAATGCTTATTATTGCATAATCATGCTCAACATTCATACTCCACTCGTGCAAAACAAATACTATAGCAATGCTTGATGAGTGGTTGCGCTCTTCCTGTATTATTATCCCCCTAAATTCGTAAAGGCGTATTTGCGGTAAAACTACTCGATCAGCGGGGCAGTCGACGATTCCGTGCCTTCCCTCTTGAGTTGTCTGCTCAAGGGTACCAGTCTAAAACCCCATGGAAACCTTACTCTGTTGTATTGTTGCATGCATCATGGTCAAACCTAGTCAAGCTAAAGTGTCGTCCGCACGATAGCTTTTAAGATGGACTTATCCAAAAGTCCACCGGGTTTCTCTAAACCCAAACAGACACCCTCACATTCTGTGCATTTATTTGGAGAACTAAATGCTTCCTACTAATTATTGATGTTAAATAGTCGAGTCTGGTGGGGGTAAGGGCTAACCTTATTCGCTTTTTAGAAAAATGAGGCACGAGGTCCCTAGATTCGGCATGGTCGCCAATATCCACCCTAGATTGCTGAAATGGTGGGAAGATCTACACTCTACTGACAAAGCTCTCGTCAGAAAATATTTGGGTAACCTACCGTCCCTCATGGACATCCAGCCTAATAACATGAGCTGAGGGGACCGAAGGTGGATATCTAGCCAGAACATAGGTGTTGCTGGGACTTCGCGAGCTGGGGAAGCTGTTCGAAGGAAGCAAGAATGCCGAGTCTGGGGAAGGTCCTTCTGGGACCAAGTAGATAAGAATGTCTTTCTTTTACTTTATCAATGTAATAAGGCCAATGGCCATTAGTGACCTTTACTTCCTGTTTATTTAGTGTCGTTTTGAGATTTGTCTATTTTCTTATCAATAAAATGAGGCACTTAGCATTTTAAGTTCTCCAAATCAACTTGTCGCTAGGCCTACCTCGGGCATAAAGAGGTTCCCAAATTAGGACGCGCTTTACATTCCCGCACTATGTGTTTAAATACTGCAATACTTTTTCATAATCCTCATTTACTTGGCTACCTTTTGTTTTTATTTCTTTATTATTCCCCACCCCAAAGGTTAGTTCGTGCACTCTGGCATCATAATCCCATCTCACAAGATCCAGAGGCCCTCCACCCTCTCCTCCTCCTAGTTGTTGTGTTATTCTCGAGGAGGGGGGAGGAGATCCCTTCCATACAAACTGTGAGCAGAGGGACATACCTCAAGAACTGGTCTATCAGGACAACCAAAGCCCGACGAGCCTCGGGGTAGCAAGGCTAAAACAAGCGTTATTTACTGTTTTATTTACTAAAATGATTTTTTCTTTCCGCATTTCTCAATTCCTGCAATAAGATCCTCAATGTTCAAAATAGTTATTCAATTTATCAAAGCATTTTCTAATTTCTTTTATTTATTACTACTATTTTCTCTCATTACTTTATCTATACAACATTACTATTACTTGTCTTGATGAACCAATGACTGTGACATGCAATGAGACAACGCATCAAACAAACATCGATTCATAGGAAGATGATATAACTAACGAGATTGTCAAAGAAGTTGAAAACATTGAGAACAGACCTAAGCCCAACCTGGACGATACTGAGGTTATCAACCTGGGAAATTCAGAAAACGTCAAGGAAACACGGATCAACATTCATCTGTCACCGTCATAAAAGAAAGAATACACAGAGTTTTCTAAAGTAATATGAGGACATCTTTGCCTGGTCGTATGATGACATGACTGGTCTAAGTATGTCTATTGTGGCTCACAAACTGCCAACAAATCAAATGTGTCCACCGGTAAAGCAAAAGCTTAGAAAAATTCAAACCTGATACGAGTTTGAAAATCAAGGAAGAAGTTACCAAGCAGATCAACGCCAAAGTTCTCCGGGTAGTTGAATACCCGACATGGTTAGCAAACATCGTGCATGTGCCGAAGAAGGACGAGAAGGTCAGAGTCTGTGTTGACTACCGGGATCTCAACCGGGCCAGTCCAAAAGACGACTTCCCTTTGCCAAATATACACATCCTGATTGACAATTGTGCCAAGCATGAACTACAATCATTCGTGGATTCTTCGCTGGTTATCACCAGATTTGGATGGATGAGGAAGATGCTGAGAAAACGACTTTCATTACGCCGTGGGGAGTGCACTGTTAAAAGATGATTCCATTCGGCCTGAAAATGCAAGGGGCCAACTACATGAGGGCTATGACCACCATATTCCATGACATGATTCACAAGGAGATCGAGGTATACGTGGATGATGTTATTATCAAGTCCAAGAAATCCACTGATCACATAGAAGACTTGAGGAAGTTCTTCAATAGGTTGCGAAAATACAATCTGAAGTTGAATCCCGCAAAGTGTGCATTCGGGGTTCCTGCTGGGAAGTTGCTGGGATTTATTGTGAGCCGCCGAGGATTAGAACTGGACCCGTCAAAGGTCAAAGCCATTCAAGAATTACCACCACCGAGGAACAAGAAAGATGTGATGAGCTTCTTAGGAAGGCTTAATTACATCAACCGTTTTATAGCACAATCTACAGTCATATGTGAGCCGATCTTCAAGATGCTAAAGAAGGATGCTGCAACCAAATGGATCGATGAGTGCCAAAAGGCTTTCGATAGAATCAAGAAATATTTGTCAACGCCACCAGTCCTAGTACCACCTGAGCCAGGTAGACCTCTGTTACTCTACCTTGCCGTATTAGATGGAGCTTTCGGTTGCGTTTTGGGGCAACATGATGAAACAGGAAGGAAGGAACGAGCTATTTATTATCTCAGCAAGAAGTTCACTCCGTATGAGGCTCGGTATTCTCTTTTGGAATGCACCTGCTGTGCTTTGACTTGGGTCGCTCAAAAGCTGAGGTGCTACTTTTGTGCCTACACCACATATCTCATATCAAGGATGGATCCCTTGAAGTACATCTTTCAGAAGCCCATGCCCACGAGCAAGCTAGCCAAGTGGCAAATCCTGCTGAGCGAGTTCAACATTGTTTATGTAACTCATAAATCATTCAAGGGATAGACACTGGTAGACCACCTCGCCGAGAACCCTGTGGACGGAGAATATGAACCCCTAAAAACGTATTTCCCCGATGAGGAGGTATCATTAGTAGGATAAGACATTGCAGAATCCTACGATGGTTAGAGGATGTTCTTTGATGGAGCATCAAACTTCAAAGAAGCCGGTATTGGAGCAGTATTAATATCAGAAACCAGTCAGCATTATCCGGTATCCGCCAAGCTCAGGTTCCCCTGCACCAACAATATGGCAGAGTATGAAGCCTGTATCTTAGGGCTCAACATGGCCACTGATATGAACGTCCAAGAGCTGTTAGTGATCAGTGATTCAGACTTATTGGTACATCAGGTACAAGGAGAATGGGCAACCAAGAATTCCAAAATACTACCATATCTGCATCACGTGCAGGAATTAAGGAAGAGGTTCACGAAGACAAAATTTAAGCATGTCCCTAGAATCCATAATGAGTTCGCCGATACATTGGCTACTCTATCTTCAATGATTTAGCATCCGGACAAGAACTTCATTGATCCTATTCCAGTAAAGATCCATAATCAGCCAGCTTACTGTGCGCATGTTGAAGAAGAAGCGGACGGAAATCCTTGGTTTCATGATATCAAGGAGTATTTGGCAAAAGGAGATTACCAAGAGCTTGCAAATTCTACTCAGAAACGCACACTTCGGAGGTTGTCCAACAATTTCTTTCACAACGAAGGAATCGTGTATAGGAGGACTCCCGACTTGGGATTACTAAGGTGTGTCGACGCAAAAGAAGCATAAAAACTATTGGAAGAAATTTATGATGGGACCTGCGGTCCACATATGAACGGTTTTGTTCTGGCAAAGAAGATACTCTGAGCTGGTTACTTTTGGATGACTATGGAAACGGATTGCATCCAGTACGTCTGAAAATGCCACCGCTGTCAGATACATGGAGATATGATATAGGTACCTCCAAGTGAGCCCAATGCAACCAGTTCACCATGGCCATGCGCCGCTTGGGGCATGGATGTTATTGGACCAATCGAGCCTGCAGCTTCCAACGGACACAGGTTCATCTTGGTAGCAATCGATTATTTCACTAAATGGGTCGAAGCAGCATCCTACAAAGCAGTGACTAAGAAAGTCATGGCAGACTTTGTCTGTGACCGCATTGTTTGTCGGTCCAGAGTTCCAGAGTCGATCATCACCGACAATGGTTCCAATCTCAACGGTGACCTTATGTAAGCTATGTGCGAGTTTTTCAAGATCAAACACAAGAATTCCACAGCCTATAAACCTCAAATGAATGGAGCTGTAGAAGCCACCAAAAAAAACATCAAGAAGATATTGAGGAAGATGAGAGAAAGGCACAAGCAATGGCACGAGAAGTTATCATTCGCCTTATTGGGATATCGCACCACGGTTCGCACATCAACCGGGGCAACTCCCTATATGCTAGTTTATGGTACAAAAGTTGTTATTCCTACCGAAGTTGAGATTCCATATCTAAGGATTATGCAAGAAGCCAAGCTCAGCGATGCAGAATGGGTAAGAAGTCGTTATGAGCAACTAGCCCTCATAGACGTAAAGAGAATGAATGCATTGTGTCATGGTCAATTATATCAGAACAGAATGACCAGAGCCTTCAACAAGAAAGTCAAGCCGAGACGATTCGCACCAGGGCAACTGCTGTTAAAGAAAATCTTTCCACATCAAGATTAAGCCAAGGGTAAATTCTCTCCCAACTGGCAAGGCCCATACATGGTTCAAAGAGTGTTAACAGGAGGATCACTCATACTTGCAGAAATGGACGGAGAAGTTTGGCCGAAACCAATCAATTCAGATGCAGTCAAACGTTACTATGTGTAATATTTATGCTTTCTCAATGATGTAAATTGAACTATGCCTGACCTGATTCCCGTTTAAGAGGGGATACGTAGGCAGCCCTATGGGTTCGGTCACAATTCAATAAAAATCTCAGTTCTCCCACAATTGGAAGCTGGGGCAGAATTTTGAGGAGGACCCTCAAAATTCTGAAGCAAGTTCAGCCAATCGCCGCATAAGCAACAGTCAGAAGTATTCACCCATCAAACTGGGGAAGAATTTTGAAGAGGACCCTCAAAATTCCGTGGCAAGAGAAGTCGCGATGTCTCGAACCGTGTCATGATCGTCGGTTCTCTAAACTATTTTAGATTATATGCTTAAATTATACTTTTACAAAATCATTCATACTTATTTGTCGAAACAACTTGTTTAGCAAACGCTACCCCGATGATACAGACAGTATCATTAGATCGAGCCGAACGAGTCAAGAAGAGACAGTGGGGATACGAACTAACCTTTCCACTTTACAAAAATCATGATTTTTCTGTGGATGCGGGCATAAGGAGCTAACGCGCAGAAAAGTCTCAAATTTCATCACAATCGCAAAGGCTGAAAGTTCGATGTCAACACAAAGGGACAAGCATGTTCAAAACCACAATCCTCAAGGCCATCATACTTGTCGTCACCTATTAGCAATGCAAATAATGCCCCACAGTCACAATACCCTCGACAATCACAGTGCCACAATTTATTACTAACTAAGAATTCCTACTGTCATTTATTTTTCTGCATAAGGCTACTATTCTACCTTCCAACTTGCATAAGGATACTATTTTGCCTTCCGAGACTAAACACTATCTCCATCTGCATTCACGTCTTGCATAAGGCTACCTTTCTGCCTTCCGAGACTAAGCAGTGTCTCCACCTGCATAAGGCTACTTTTCTGCCTTCCGAGGCTAAGCTCCGCCTCAAATTTACTTTCCGAGACCACTGCTTTATCAAGCATTATTTATTTCGCTTTCATTTCGGGCTAAGCTCTGCCCCTTTAATTCGCAAGACTAAACCCTAAACCGTCCGAAGACAGCATTCATGGTCCAACGGGAATTTGCATCATGTTTTAATTACGCACGATATGCTTGTATTACTCATTTGCAGGTAACCCGGCAAGCAACAGCCATCCTGGTAGGAGCGGTCCCGTTCCAGTTCTCGTAACTATCCAGTAAGCCGCTTGTTCACCCTACCCTGCACCTTGCGTCCGTTCTTGTAAAACTTCACTGGTATACTTCGTCAGTGGCTCCTGAACTACATACGACCTGATTCGTGTAATACCAGGGATATGAAGGCAGCTCAGAAACCATGGTGCAGCTTAAATCTTTCAAATTATGTCCACTCGGTCAAAATTGGCCATCATATCTTTACCCGACAACTCTTTCATCCTTCCCGGGTAAAGAGGGGCAGCTGTTGATACCCAAATTTTTTTCAAAATTATTTTCATACTTGCATATCACCTTTAAAATCACTTTTCATAAGGAATGGTATTTTTTCTATAATTTTTCATATATTTATCAATTTACTTTCCTATTTATTTAGTATTTTATATTCATTAATTATTAATAAATTGTATTATAAATAATTTCAAAATGCTTCCCAGCTCAATATATCATTTTTAATCTTATTAGGATTTAACTATTTCACAAATTAATCAATTTGGCACTATTTAGCTATAATTACACAAATTTTGCAACTATGGCCCAATTATGCATTTATGCTATTTTTAATTATATAATTAGTCATTTTAATATATTAATATTATTTAATTACCTTAAATTTTGTTTACCTGGCATTAATTTCATTTTATATATAATTATTAGCTATGTTACTAATTATTTACCTATTTTTATAGGTATTTAAAATCTAGCCACTTTTTATTTTAATTTCAACCCAATTTACCCGGACCTCTTAACCCAGTTACCTACCCAACCTAAACCAATTTCCTACCCGGCCCAACTCCGAACCAATCTGAGTCGTTGATCAAATTAAATCAACATCCCAGATCATTATTACCTTAATTAACTTAGACTACCCCCC
>ML260350.1:30229-123507 GCA_005239495.1 Nicotiana undulata | reverse complement strand
TTAAAATAAATATTAATATTAAATCCATTTCAGTTATTATCCAGAATTTAGTTTTCTGTTTTACAACAGAAAATTAACTACCCTTCAATTTTCCCTCTTTATTATTGAGTAAATAGCCAATTATGTCATGGCATTTACTTTATGGGCGTTTTTGCAAAAACAGCCATTATGGAGAGTTGCACCTCTTCAGATTTCAGCCCAACTTTGGCTATAAATACAAGTCCATTCTCTCAGATTTTACATACTAATTTCTGAGTTCTCCTCCTTCTTTCTGCATACTTTCATCTTCAAAGAAAGCAAGTAAGTGTGATTTGCTACCGAACTTTGAGTTCGCTGAAACACTGGGGTTTGAAGTACCACTACACCAGTGTGAAATTCGTTCTATCCTAGGAGGAAATAATCCATAACCTTGGGTACTAGGAGGGGATTAAATTCCTTAAGGAAACACTGTGAATTCAGTGGGCTCAGATTAACTTTCCATTGCCTTTACATTTCTGTTTATTTATTTTATTATTTCCAGAATTGTTTTACAAATACAGAGTTATAACAGTTATGTGAGACCATAAATGAGGTATGTGAGTGTAATATGCTTGATCAGAAAATGCTTTAGAGAATGTATAGTTTGAACAACCCATTTGCTGATATTGGTCTTGTTCAGCTTAGTTTAAGATCTTGACTAATTAATTTGGCTCGATCCTCGCCCATTATGACATCTCCATGCAGAGTTTTTGGGACTGTTTTTTTTTTTGGCATTCACGTTGAGGCTAGCAGTGAAAATGGAGGAGCAAGGTAGACTGCAGATTTTAGGTCTTAATTCTTCAGGTTGTAGGGCAGTTTAACGCAATGTTTTTACGGTTTCAGGATCTTTTCTTACGTGTATTTTTATTGCATTAGATTAGATCTTGTTGTATTCTCTGAGTTGAACAATAACGCTAAGCAAGTAACAAGACATATTTAATGATTAAATTTATTCCTTTGTGTACCTTTTTTCTCTCTATAGTCGATACATGCTGGTTTTGGACAGAGAATTTATCAACAGTCAGGAGAGCATAAAATATTTTTATTTTTGTATTTGTAAGTACCTTAGTTAGCAATATTACAGTCTAGGGCTCGATGCACTATTTAGTATTAGAGTCGAACAAACTGAAGTTATCCAACCGAAAAAATCGAAACCGAAAGAAAAAAAATTAAACCGTACCCAATATATTAGGTATGTTATTGAGGTAGTATTTTAATAAATTGAATATCGAAAATATCAAATAGAAATATCGAAATATTATACCATACTGCCTGACAAATACCCCTATTAATACAATCTCCTTAAAATCCCAAGTGTTTCCCAACCTAAATGAGCCTGAAAAATAGACGAAAACATGAGGAAATGCACAAATATCTAATTTTGGGGCTACTAAATTTAATTTAATTTTTTTCTTTTGCAAATTTATCCACTTCAACACAACTTTAGACATATGTAACTGAAGTAATAAATTTTGCTTCTGAAGTTACAAAATTAGTTTGCGTTGAAAAGTCACAACATATGATTGAACTGTGTACACCCATATTTGCTTGCACTTCAGATTCACACGTCTAAAGTACATGAAAAAAATTAGTTGCACTTTAGTGATGTGCATCTTAAGTGCAGTCATTTTTGCATGCACTTAAGACGTGTGCGTCTGAAGTGCAGTCAATATTTTGCATGGACAAGGCTGTCACGTTATATTTTATGTGGGAGTTTTATAAAATCCGACTAGAGTTATTTTTGTGATAACCAAAGTAAAATAAAATGATATTTATGTGACAAAAAAAAAAGATTAACTTTTACGTAATGAACATAAACTTGGATCAACACTCATGAATTTTCTCCTATTTATATCTTCAAAACTCGGTGGATAATAGGTTTTATTTTTCAAACATTTTCCACTTAAATATCAAACTTAATGCACAACAAAATTCAAACTCTGCGCCTCCGCACGTACCTTTACCTTTGAATAAAAGCCTTGGGGGCTTATGGTTGGACTAAAGTCCTAGGAGGCAGTAGCTAAACAAAATCTACCTGTAGCTCTTATGCATGGTATAGGTGGATTTATTTGCAAAGTTTAATAGTAGATGATATTAACGCAGAGTCAACCTTTCTTTTAAGCGAGCATGAATGGTCTAGCACTTTAACTAGATTGAAGAAATTTTTGTCTTGTGCGAAAAGCTGACCAGACAATACCATGATCCTTCAAAAAATAAATAACCTATATTTTGTTCATGTCCGTCGTCAATCTGCAAAGGATGTCTTAGTATAAGTTGGACAGATCGAATTTAAGGATAAGCACGATGAAGTAGGGTGGTTGCAATTGAATCAACATCAACTACTATAAAAATGCAATTGATGTCTTAAGGTTTTATCTTATAAAGGTCAATTACTTTAGTTTTAGTAGAAATTAGAAAGGAACACTTGGCATAACAAAAGGTCGTATTGCGTGCACGAGTCCTATATTATCACTACGTCCAAGACCATGTCTGATTTTGAAACTATTGTATATATGACAGGGTAGAATGACAATTAAGTCTGGACCATGTTTGATTATGAATCTAGTATAGTCCTGTATGACAGGGTAGAAAATGACATTGCGCACCTCGGACTAACTACTTTACTAGGTGCCTATCACCTCCAACAAATTAATAATTATTTCCACCAACAATTAGAAAGATGGAAGGAAATCACTTAATGTTCTTTTTTTTGTCTTTGATCGGACTCAAATTCTGATCTACCGTGATGTTCATCCCACTTCATTAACTATTAGGTCACAAAAGTTTATTTTACTTGTGTTAGATAAAGTCTCTAATATGAAATAGGATTACTAGCTATTCACCTTGACACTGATATTTAAAGCTGAAAGCAATTTCTAATATAGATATGGATAGGCCAACCTCTATGGAAGATGTGGTGGGATCAAGAGAATTATGGTCATGCACATCATATCTTCAGGAATTGTGTCATGTCTAGAAAGGAAAGAGGACAAAACCAAGCAAAAAAAAAAAAGTTGGGAAACTAGTCAATTATCATTGTCTCAAACTATTTCTCAATATATGGTTTTATGTGTTGGAATCCACTTAACTATGCTCCTACTCCAAAACAGATACTCAATGCCACTCATGGTAAGAAAGATTTGGCATGCACAACCACTTGATGGACAGACAACATATCCCACGGCCCAAATGGAGAAGAAAAGCCACAAGCTTAGATTAGGTACCTTTCTCTCTCTTTCGCGACGGTGACGATTACAACAACAATCCAATTAAATTTCATATGTGGGGTATGGGGAGAGTAGTGTGTACGCAGACCTTACTTTTACCCCGAGGGGTAGAGAAGTTGTTTCCGATAGACCCTCTGCTCAAGAAATGATCATGGTGACGATTCAACCCAACTATTTCGTCTAGTACGATAACTATGCCTGCTAAAGCTTAAGCAAATGAGAAAAGATTGCCTAAGTTTTTGTCTTTGCTAGAATTTAAAGCCTATTCTCCAAGGTTTGAATCCATTTGATTGGATTCCTTACTTTTTCGGATAGAAAATATGCCACAACAAGAAGCACCATAATTTGAACTATTTGAAAATGGCCTTGGCATTGTCCCAAAATTATGAAATCTCATGTTCAACTCTGGTCTTACCATTGCCTCTTAGTGTTAGCACAACAAATGTTTAGGCAAACTCTGGTAGGTATCCGAAATTAGTTCCTACATACTAGTTCAAAGAGAAGTCAACTGGGAAATTCTTGACAATACATAAAAGCAGATTTATACATTCCCAAAATTATTCACTTCTTGAGTAAAAGATCTAGCCAACAATATAGAAGTACAATTGCAGTCTGTCCTGACAAGTACATCCATATCATGGAAGAACAATGAGAGGTTTTCGTCAATGCAAACTCTTGAAAAATCTTTGTGAAAAAGATCAAATATAAAACTCTTGAACTTTTATATTCATTCGCAAACAATTGGAAAAGAGTTTCCAACATTCATGCTCAAAACCTTTCAAGCAATCCAATGAATAAACAGTACAACTTTTCATCAATTTAACCAACAGGGCTAAAGAAAAATATAGGAAGAAAGATTATGGACCCCTAGTAGGAGCAAAGCAGAAACAGCCACCAGCTTGGTCTTCGGGTATCATCCCTCCTCCTTTGCTCGTGTCAATTGCTTCCAACAATTTCACTACCTCATCCATTTCAGGTCGTTTGTCGGGATTCGCGTCCCAGCATTTCTTCATGATATGTGATAGAGAACTTGGACAACATCGGGGAATATCTGGTCGCAGATTCTGCAAAAATTGTGAATTATTTACGACTGGGTTGTCTTTTTTTACCCATAAAAAAGAAGATAACAGTTTCTAAACGACCAGCATTAACTCGTGATATAAGCAACGAGTGAACAAAGGTAAGTACGTGTTCTAAGGCATAATAGCATCCAAGGTATTTTGTGTCAGCATGACATGGATCGAATAATCGCAAAGATAAACAACCTATCAACACCTCAGTAAAGATATAGCGTTAGCCGTAATACTTCATGAGGTAGATTTGCATCGGAAAAGAGCTAGGCTTTACGACATCTATTTTCTCATCAGATTACTTAACATATGTGAATCAGTGAATGCATACTTGAGTACAAGTAAATTCCATATCTCAAAAGAACATATAATAACATGATTGGTTTCAACAAGCGAGTCAATAAGAAACTGGTTGATACGAGTCAGAAAACTTAACAGAGTATAAATCAAATGTGAGAATATGCACAGTTGTCCCTTCCAAAGGGTAACAGGAATGGAGAAATTATTTTCTTGCACGTAAAATAGGAACCTAGGTTTTATCCACATCGGATGGGTGCATAATAGAAAAGCTACCTCCAAACTTTGTAGTGCGGTGGAAATAATTATACATCTATCGAAAGGGAAGGGCGACTGCATATATATGTTTCCACCCTTTAACATATATGATTATATTTTTAATAGTAACTCATAGGAAGCAACAATGATTTGATTTCACAAGAACAAGCAAAAGCATGGTGTGAATGACGGCATAAACTTGTAAACAGACAAACCTGTCTAACAACTGCAGAAGAAACTTCAGCAAAGCTTAGATCTGGATATGGGAGATCACAGCAATAAATTTCCCATAAGCAAATACCAAAGCTGTATACATCACATTTTCTGTTGTAGGGCTTGCCATCAAGTACCTACAAAATACATTTAATCATAGTACAGATAAATTAGATTTGATGTGACATAGGAATTACATTAAAGCAAAAATAAGAGGGTTTTTTTTTTTTAAAAATATATCGCACGCTGCATGTGAGATAGGAAGAGGGTAGACAGGTGATGATATCATGCTGACATAAAATGACAAAGCCAACCCAACAGCTCCAGTAAAAGTGGGAATACCTCTGGGGCCATGTACCCAAGGGTTCCAGTTTCCCCAGTCATGTCCTTGGGATTTTGTGCTTCAACTCGAGCAACTCCAAAATCAGCAATTTTTAGAGTTCTATTAGTATCTAACAACATGTTTTCAGCTTTCACATCACGATGTACAATCTTTTTTGAGTGCAAATAGCTCAGCCTGCACAATTTTAAGAAGAAAATAA
Organism: Nicotiana undulata; assembly: GCA_005239495.1. Classification (NCBI taxonomy): domain Eukaryota; kingdom Viridiplantae; phylum Streptophyta; class Magnoliopsida; order Solanales; family Solanaceae; genus Nicotiana; species Nicotiana undulata. Next base: position 117,882 of record ML260350.1, on the reverse strand, counting down.
ACATAATTTTCTTTTGATACGTAAGATCAAATTAAACATAATTGGGCATAATTATCAATAAATATTAGATAGAGACTTACCCCCTGGACAGATCAAGAGCAAGCTGAATGACAATCTTAAAGGCAAGTTTCTTTTTCCTGTTTTTGTACAAGTAGTTCTTTAATGTTCCACCAGGGAGGAATTCCACAAGAACACAACAAGCCCGAGAAGGAAGGGTGGTATAACCCTCGGAAGGATTTTTCGAAGGGATCTTGAGATTTGAAGTTCCCATAGAAGCACCAACAAACTGAAAGCAAGAATAATAATCAAATAAAAGTTCGGAACATTGAGTTATTTAATTGGACGCTGCACTGCCACATGTTTATAGCAGGATACTAATAATTAAAAGCTAAAAAGGGCGGAACCAATTCAGGAAAAAAATATACTTTTGTAACATTTGGATGGTCAAGCTTGTGCCATACAGCAACCTCCTGCCGAAATGATGACCGCAGAGCGGCAGTTTCAGCAGCTGTGGCCATGCCATCCTCTCCCCAGTCCAACAGTTTCACTACACAAATAACATTACATAAGAAACTCTTACCGGTGGTTTATGAAATTCCTGAACACTTTGAATACTTCCATTAATTGGTAGCATTCCCTTATCATGTACACTTTATTCAACATACTGTTAGAAAATTTCTAGAGTTCACGGGGCTCAAGTTAGTGTAATCATGACTCTTTGAAGTGAATGATGTAATTTCATGCCCAAATGTCCTCTTCATGTACTCCACTGAATTTGTCAAGAAGCTGAACTCTCTGCTCATCTTTAGACCAATTTCGTTAACAGCAACAATATTTCCATTATCACAAAGATACCATTATACTGCTAACAATTCACAAGGATGTTCAAATTGCGCTTTACTTTCCAAATTTACAGCTTGTGGCTATAAGACAAAGCTGACTTAATCAAACCATATAATTAGTAGATCTGTTTCGTTGAAGCACTGAAATACTATAACTTCCTTTGGAAGTGTGCACACTTTTGAGCATAAAGTAAGTAAACTGTATAACCAAAAATTCCGCTCTAAGAAATTGCTGTAAATTTCATTGATATACACAACTTCTTTGAAGAAGTTGGCTGCAAAAGTAGAAAATTACTGGCCTAAATAGCTTAATTGAGAAAAAATCCCCTTATGAAATAGATCTTGATGCATATAGAGAACTTTTAACAGGTCCACTGGCCCTGCCGCTAAACCACTATTTACGCGTATATTTTCAGCCTGGACTCTGGTGAAGAAATAGGCCTTTCAGTAACAACACAATTCTGGATTGAAATAAGAGATTTAGTCTTCTTCAAGTATTAAATGCTTATGCACAACCTGGAAAAGAAACATAAGCTCACCAAGCTGTGCTACTTTTTGCCTAACTGTCAACTGTATCTTATCCTAAAAGCAGTGTTTTAAGTAATTATAATATAAGGCAAAAGTCACGTAATGCATACTGCAATGCCAATAATCCAGGTCAGTGCTTCAAACCCTGGCAGTAAATATCAATAAATCCATTTCAAGCAAGAAGTAAAGGTCAATAGAACATCAACCAAGAAAACAAACTTTCATTACTAATGAAGGCCATTTATTTTATTACAAAGAAAAGATCAGGGACTTTGACTTAATTTTCTTTTCTGGACATCCAAATTTGTTACAGAAAGGTTTAAAGAGCATATGGTGAATAGCCTTGTTAAAATTCACAGGAATCACACGCAGATGGTACCACTACAGTTCAATTACAAAAAACATACAGCTCAACTTATGTTATCGGCAATCACAATGAATATTATTTATGTTTTGTTTTACTTGTTGGTATTAAAGGGAATGCATGGTACACAACAATATCTACAGAGAAATGATAAAGAGACCAAACTCCCAATAACATGCAGCAATCAAGATTCACATGACATAAAACATATCCTGCAAGAAAGAGAAACTAATGTTACCTGCAACATCTTGATTGTCATAGGTACCGCGATAAACAGTACCATAGGTGCCCTTAGCTACAAGATACCTTATTTCCAACTTTAGAGGATCAATCTCCCATACTTCCTTGGGTCTATGATTGTTTTTCTCTAAGTTGCTGGACCAAACACGGCTCAAGTGCTTTTCCAATTGAACATCCAAGCTTTTCAGATCAATTTTGTCAGCCCTGAAAATCATATCTTTGCTACTTATGCTTCCAGGACTCTTTGCTTCCATATTGTTGTCACTAAGGGTACCTACCCCTTTCAATTTCGACACAACTTCCCCTTCTTCTTCTTCATCATCATCCAACTTAAGGACCTTTTCCTCACTTTTCAAATCCATCTTTAAATTATAATTGGATTAATACACACGATCTGGAAAACGATTATATCAGATAATAGATCCACAAAAGAGCTTCAAATAGCTGTAATCAAAATAAGGGTATCTCAATAAGCTAATGAGCATGCAAAATATGCTTTCCCAAGGCCAAAAGACATATCTAAAAAGGAAAGGAAGGAAACAATTAGAGAAACCAAACAAATAACAACTTCCCACCCCCAATTCCAAATTCTTTTCAAACTCTAATTCCTTTCCAAATTTGACCAAATCAAAATTATTGTTAAAAGGAAAATAAGAACAATTCAAAGCAAATAAATAAAAAAGAACTGACTTTTAACCTCTTCAAAGACCCAACCTTTTGTTCATCACCAACCATGCCATTGATTTTCACAAATAAGGACCATTTAAATTAAAAGTAACCCCTAAGAAAACGACCCCAGAAAAATAAAATATAAAAAGTCAAGGACTAATTTTTGAGGGACAAAGAAGAATACCCAGAGTCTGAAATCAAAAACCCATATGCAGAAATAGATAATTTAGCCATAAACAAAGACAGACGCAAAGTTTGACCAACAACTTTTTTCTCTGCTCTGAATTTTCTATTTATCTCTAAAGAAAAGGTCAAAGAATTTCCTCAAAAAAATGAAATATATGTGGGAGGAATTATGAGAGAGTATAAAAAAAGAAGAAATGGAAGAAAGAGAGAAAAGGATGCCTATAAAAAAGGCTCCATCTTCTACCATTAACAATGTTTATGCGACAGCTTCAAGATACGAGAATAATTGTACTGTTTCCGTGCAAATCCTTCCAACGAAATTACCTGTACCACATTAATTCCTCTTTTAATAAGTATTAATACAACTTTCGAATTTACCAAATTGTCCTCTCGGTTCTCACCCTTTAGGTTATCTTTTCCCCCTTTTTTTTTCGTTAACCATCCAAATTTCGACTAATTCAAATTCATCATGTCTAAAATCTATATTTAAGGAGAAAAAAATCATTATCAAAACTCAATCTTCTTTAACATTTTGGTAATACATTTTGGTTCTCTTTGGAGGAATTTACTCTACAGAATCATCTATTAGTATTTAATTACATTAAATCGTCACAAGAAAATTATTTTTATTATTTTAGGCCGACATCAATTTTCTTTCAATTTAGCTAACTATATATGCACTTATTGCAATTAATACTTACATATTGGGTGTTATTGCTACAAAGGAAAATATTTTTTAATTTTTTTATATTTGATTGACTTAAATGTTTTGGAAAATATTTTCCTTAGGTTTAGGTTTAGGTTTAGGTCCTATCAAGAGAAGCAGGGGCGGATGCACCCTTGTCCAAGCGGTGTCATCCGACACCGCTTTTTCGAAAAACTTTAGTTATTACACATATGAATATTGTGGAAATATACATCAGATGACACTGCTGAACAAAAGATAGTGTCTGGTCTGATGGTCAAGTGCCTTTCTTGCAACGTCAAGGTCTACGATTCAAATACTTCGTACGCGTTTCCCTTGCATTTTGTTTCTTTGCCCTTTTATTCTTTAAAGCCTCTTTTGTTTAAAAAAAAAATAGAATTGTGTCCTCTTTCGTGAACCGTAACTACGAAAAAGTTATCATCCTCTACAACTTGTAATTTCTAAGTGACAGGATTTGGTGGTGTTGCTCATTTCTATTTCTTATATCCCATATTTATTGTAGTAGTTTTTTCATCACTTTAAAATTCGACACCGCTTACAGAAGGTGCTGCGTATGCCCCTGAAGAGAAGGGAATTTTTTTTCCAAAACTCTTTCTCAACATTTCCCACCCTATTCTTTACCCTGACCAACCCACCCCACACCCACCCACCTAACCCCACCTCATGCCCTATCTCCAAACAAATTTCTTTTTTCGTCACCACCCACCTACATCCCGCTAAAAAAAAATTCTTTTTTACCTTTTTTTTGTAATTTTCAAATTTCTGTTTTCTTTTTTTGCACCCTCCCTCGCCACCACCCACCCCCACCCCGCTAAAAGATTTTTTTTTTTTTACTTTTTTAGTAATTTTCAAATTTCTGTTTTTTTTTTCCTGCACCCCCACCCTCGGGAAAAATATTTTTCTTTTATATATATATTTTCAGTTTTATTTTTTTCATCTTTCGGTTTACAGGTTCAAAAGTTTACAAGTTCCAAAGTTATCAGTTCAGAGGTTTATGTGTTTCGAAGTTTACGGGTTTAGAAATAATAAAGTTTACGGGTTCGAAATTTCGCGATTTTGAAAGTTTTGCGGTTCAGAAGTTTATGAAATTTGTGGGTTCGGAAGGTTGTTGATTCGAAAGTTTATGGCTTCATGTTTATTGTATTAAAACTATTTACGAATACATTTTAGAAAATATTTTTCTTGATTTGCATATCAAATACCAGAAAATAAATAAGAATACTATTTGTTTTCCAAAAAAATATTTTCTTTTTCCATAAAAAATGTTTTCCTTTATACCAAACACATTGTGATCAATGTTTTAAATTATTAAACACATTATCTTCTGCTTTATCATCCACCTTATATTAATAGCAAGTGTATTTCTAATTAAGCCAAAAAACCAGATAATCTAGAAAATGATTGTCCATTATAAATGTTTTCTACTAAATGCATTGTTTATGCGTGTTGTGCTAAACACAGAGCTTTAGCCTTTTATGGTTCTTTTTTTCCCTTTATTTTGTGTGTGGGAAAAAAGAAGTGGTTCTCAATCTTGGTTTTGTTGTTTTGTCCATATTTGATTGTCTTTTTCTATTTTTCGAATGGATTACCTCGAATATGTTTCAGAGCAATCTAGATGTTTTAATAGTTATTATCTATTGAAAAACAGATTTCCCGCATTAAATTACTCCAATTTGGAAATATATTTTTTTGTTTCTTTATTTGAAGTTGGAACAAGGCCTAAGCTTCATTAATTAGAAACGAAATACCATATTGGATAATTATTAGAATTGTTTAGAAAAAATATCGTTTATCCTCGGTAAGTATACATCAAAATAAAATTTTAATTTTTTCTATTTGATATGAAAAATTACTACAGTCTATGAAAAAACATGACAGAGAAAAGAGGAAAAGGACTTTATGTGTGTTTCATCTTATTACTATTTTATTAATATATATTGTAGACAATAAATTGTGTCAAGAAAATAAAATCAAGATCGAAAAATATTGCAACGGTCATAGTATTTTATTTCAAATATTTGAGTGTACATTCTTTTCAACAGTAAATAAAAGAGCTATTGAGCTTAATCTTTTATTTTATTTTATTTTGATGCAAGTGCTTGAGGCCTGATCTTGATCTTGACGTACTTTAAATCCAAGGGCTTGCAACTTGTTCTTGAATCTTCGTCTTGATCTTTTAATCCTTAGAACACTTGAATGCTTGTAGCTTTTAGAGAAATCCGTAGCGTTTGATCCACGAGCTCCCTCTTGCTTCTTGTTATAACTTCTGGTGTCCTTTTTGGGTTATGAAGACCCCTATTTATAGTTGAGAAGGGAAGAGTTATGACAAGAACAAACTCTTTTCGACCAATCAAATTGAAGTGTGCCAAGGCCGCATTTGATTGGCCAGAACATGTCACTTGTGCATGACTTCATTGGCTTTTTAATGTGACTTGGCATGCCTTGTCATTTTGACACATGTCACAATCCTATTGGCTCTTCTGCTTAACTTGGCATGCCACGTCATATGACACGTGGCACCAAACTGGGCCTCTAGGAAGATGACATCTTGGGCTTAATGAAGTGGGCTCATCACTTTAGCCCAATTAAATGGGCTAGCCCAACGGATTAAGACTTATTTATTTAATCCATATCTATTAAATTTAAGGGAAATTACCAGCTATGTCCATTTATAAGTAGATCATTATAAAAATTGACCAATTGATAAAATATTACTAATATTAGCCAAATTAGCCAATTAGCTATTTGTGGCAAAAAAATATTAAATTTTTGCTTTGTTTTGAGTGAGTGTCATTAGAATAGATTGGGCACAACTTAAGGAGCTTGAATCTCAATTTTGGGACGATTTGGTGAAGTTTTGAGATGGTTTGAATAGAAAATTCGAAGTAAAAACAGAACATGAAAAAAATGATATGTGTATACTGTGTATCATTTGTGTATCACATATGTATCACATATGTATCATATTTGTATCAATTGTGTATCACATGTATATCCATGTATACCTGTTTGTGAGATACATGCGTAATACATGTTTGATACATGTGTCGCAGAAGACTTTTTTGAACTCGATTTAATTACGAATTTTAATACAAAACCAGTCCAAATCACCTCCAATCTTCCTCAAATTTTGTATATTGACTTATCTATATATTTTCAATGAATTTCAACTATACCCATTGAAAAAGTTCCTTTTTTTTAGATTTTTGGAATATTGCATATATATTTGTATTTCATCACCTTATTTGCTACCTCATCCATGAAATTTCCTTTCCGTCTTGTATCTAGTGTTGCTAATCACGCTAAAAATTATGGAAGATAATTTTTGCATGTGATTCTTTGATAGAAAGAACCCTATTATTTGGTTTTTCAATTTTTGTTGGCCAATTTTGGTAAATCTATAACTAATGGTTAGAGGTTGGTAAGTTGAGATTTATTTGGGACATTTGTGTAAGTTTCCCTTAAATTTATATAATTAATCCAATTATATTAGCCCATAATATTTATTTGGACCAATATATCTTGAATTTAAAATATAGTCCAAATTATTTTATCGATTTAGATTTGATAAAATTTAAATGCTTATAAATGCCCCCTACTTCAAGACTTGTTAAAATATCAAACTTATCAAAGACAAAACTTGAAGTACGGTGTTTAAATGATTGAGCGACTCGCACGTCGTTTGTCACAAAGATGAAAAGCTATAAATTTTCAAGCTTTTCGAATTAAACCGTTTTTTTTTAGTGTATAATCCATGCCAAGACCTTAATTCAAATCAACTAATTCATGCGAGCAAGTATTAAAATTAGATATCAGCTCATATAAGACAAAATAATTCATGGAAACTTTAAGTCAAATGTTCCACGTAATTAAGGTCAAGTGACCAAAGACCAAAAAGTGTATTATTTTAATATACACCTGATCTCTATATAGGCTTTCATTTGCAAAGAACTGAGTAACTCAATATGAAAAGATTTGTAAGTAGTTTCCGCCTAAATGTTGAACGCGTCGACGACTGCTTTTTCCTCCTGCCTTTACGTGGTTAAACAAGGAAGCTATTTGATTCCTTTTTGAAGTCAGTCACTCACGCCTAATCCATTTTTGAGACAAACTGTAGTTGCCGCCTTAGCACTGATCCCATATCGAAAAAAAGGATTTTCAACATCAGCTTTTAGCACTTATATAAAGTCGTCTGCTCATGTTTATTAGAGCATAAACCTGCGGCGTTCTCAAAGTCGATCTTACTTCGACTTCTAACGTTTAAGAAGCCTGCGCAAAGGTACTATTTTTTTCTTTAATAATTCTTTTGCGTATTCTCCCCCTTTTTGTTTAGGTAATGTAATCTACTTCGCTGCGGACCTTTAAAAGTTCATGATGAGGATCTTTAAAAGTTTGTGACGAAAAGGTATAAAATTTGCGGTGGAAACTATAAAAAATTTCGTTCATGATGAGGATCTTTAAAAGTTTGTGACGAAAAGGTATAAAATTTGCGGTGGAAACTATAAAAAATTTCGCGTAAAGGCTCGTAGTCAAGATCTTTAAAAGTTCATAATGAAGACCTTTAAAAGTTCGTGGTAAAGACCTTTAAAAGAACGCAATGAAGACTCTTAAAAATTGGTGGCGAAAATCTATAAAAATTCGTGGTAGAAATCTTTAAAAGTGTACAGTGGGGATCCTTTAAAGTTTTCCACGAGCATCTTTAAAATTTCAATACGAGCACCTTTAAGTGTTGGAAACATACGCCTTTTAAAAGTTCGGAACGAAAACCTTAAAAAAAAGTTTTGACACAGACATACCTTTTTTTTTTTTTATGTCTGAGGCGAAATTATTTTTTTTTACTTATCCATGCTCTCTTTCAAGATTGCAATTGTTACTCTTCCCTTTTGACTTAGGTACTAACAAATATATTTTTTTCCTGCAACTTGAACATGGTTTACTTCAGAGACTTAACATCTTCTTCCTTCACGTCCAAGTACCTTGTAATTTCAGAGCACAAGGATCAGATTACTAGTTGATACATCACTGACCGGCTTATATGCAACTTTGTGGCCATACTTGCAAAATATATTTCGTTTGGTAGATTGGACCTTTGGAAACACCAAACGTAAATTCAAGACATGGATTCTTCGTTCCCATAATCACAAAGTTAAGAATGTGGCAAGTTCCCTCCCATGCTTAGGACGACGAATCCTCAAAGGAGAAGTATATTGGAGTGATTCCTTAACTTTTGGTAGTGAATTTCATTATATTCCCGGCTATTGGGAATGGACCGAAGATATCCATAGTAGGAACCATCGAGCATTGAGGGCCACAAGTATCATGTAAGCCTTTTGTGAGGCTTGGTGTCCTCTTACAAATACGTTGCTTACCTCAGTTGGAGAGTTATCCATATCCCTTTGGGATTGTACACTATTGGGGGCCTGCCTTTAATGGGATCTTCTTATGAGGAAGTTATTCCAAATACTCGAGAACTTGCAGGTGCCTATGACAACGATAAAATGTTCCTTCCACAAGCCTGCCAGCAATTGTTTGATGCATATCACCAACTCCGAGAGAGAAACATTAAAAATCATAACGCCCTTGTGAGAAGATGGATGAAGTTTTGGAGCAAAAAGGTTTTAAAGTATGAACAACCTCCAGCGAGGAAAGAAAAGAAGTCAGTTCGTCCCAAATCAACACACAACCCTACTGAAGCCATAGGTAAAATGGTCAATTGGGTGGAAGTTGAAGATGCACTATTTGTTAAATTTGGCGTTGGAAGTGACAAGAAAGACGAAGTATACTTGGCTGCTTTTTTATCATGCTGGTTATGTGTATTTTTGCTCCCTACAAAAGAAGATGACTTTATTCGTCCTGAGACTTTAAAGATTGCAGGCCTTTTAGCGTGTGGGCAAAGAATTAACCTCGTCGTTCCAGTCTTAGCTAGCATTTACATGGTATTAAACACAATTTCAAATGGCTCACCACTCGATCCTTCTAGAGTTTACTTCTCAATTCATTATGTGTATGGTTAGTTGGCCTGCTACTTCAAGACTCATTTTGCTCCAACAAATGGGCCCGCTGCTCCTCTGATGGCCATATACTTAGGTGAGGGAACAACGAGATACTCTGGGAATAAAGACGCGAGAAAACGTATTCATGGAGGAGAAAGTGTTGTATGGACTTCCACAATGACAAGTAATTCTCAACCGTATTATTATCGTGATGATGGCAACGAGGAAGAGTCTGAGTCAATATTTTATGAGTATTCACTCGAATTACCTTCCTTTGAGAAATGGATCGACCTTCATCGTGGACCCTTATAGCCCTCATTGCTTCAGTTGTCAATTCGGTTTTTATCAAGACATCCCCAGTTATTTGGATCAAGATTTTCGTGAGTGCTCTTTAGACAAAGGATTGGAACTTTTATGAATTTGTATTTTGCCTAAAAGTAGGTCAAAGGTCAAATTTCCCCTATAATGCCCAAGATGAAGAAGTATATCTCGTCCGATTATAAGTCTTGGTGGAAAGAGTGCATGGACACTTACTTGAAAACCACTTGCAATCTTTGGTGAACACCGCAGAGCGAGTTACTGCTACGCCTTCAGATATCGCGCCTCAAGAGAATAACAAGGAGGGAAAGCCTCCTACTTAAAAATCCAAAATGGTTGTACCATGTGACGTCAAGGGGCCTCCATATAAAGAAGTTCAAAATAAGGGACCTGTTCAGGCTCATCAAGCCAATGAGGGTTCCTTTCCATTAGGTACCATTGTTACTACCTCTAACAAACGCCCGTCCCAAAATAGGAGTGAAGTAGTCATGGAGATCAAAAACTTCAAGCGGGTGAAGCCATATGTGTAGTCGAGATTACTGACAGCATCGGTAGTGCTTCAAGGACTTTGACGGCTATCAAAGAGGTAACGATTAAAACTTTCATATTATTTTATAATATCAAAGAAATATAACTAACCGTATATCTATGCAGGAAAATGCTGTTCACATTTCAATGTCATCCCACCAAAGCAAGCCCCAAGGTAGTAGCGAATCTGTGGAGGAGCCAGACTTGAGGAAATCACTTCCAATACCTAAGTTAGACCTAGAGGCGACTTCCATTCCTAGTCTTGGAGCAAAATCGGGGCCTAATTTTCACCAATGATCAGCACCAACCATGTATATCTTTGATGAAGAAAGGTTGTCTTGAGTCTTCGCAAGGATTTCATTCTGAATGCCTGGGCTAAAATTCATGCCAAACTCAAGGACCTTACCGCAGACAATGCTTCTTCTCTTCAATTCGTGATCGAAGTGATTCTCGAGGAGATGGATGGAAAGGGTGTGGACAGTTCCTCTCTAAAAGGACTATTGGCGTCTTTCTTTGAGCTTGCCACTTCATATGACCAGGCACGATCAACTCTTTCTGACAAGGTTGTGGATGTTGAAAAATCATAGTCATTTTTAAATGCCAAGGAACAACTTGATCTTGTCTTGATTGAGAAAGGGGAGAAGGTCGAGAATTGTCTGCCACCAGTCGATCTCTCAAAGAGGCCAAGGAAAAGGTGAAACAGTTAAGAGCTCTTCGAGGTGTTTCCAAGAAAGAGGTTGAAGAGATTGAATCAAGTGTCTCATCTGCTGAAGAGGAGTACCGTAGATGTTCTGATGTTTCCTTGGCAATTGCTGATGACTTGGCTGACGTGGAGAATAACAAAAAACACCTAGAGGCAACCCTTAAAGACTTGATCGATTACAATTTGTGTTTAGATTAGTCAATATAGAGTATTTTATTTGCCTCTTTTTTTTGCATTTGATTAACTAGCGGCTATTCTTAGGAATGAAAACTCTATTCGTTTTACTTTATCACGCGTTTTCATCAATGCCCCTTCTTCCTTTTCGGTTAAATACTAATAGTTCTTTGCTTATCATGATGTATTGATGTCCCCATGATGGAACTTGGCTTTATTTTAAATGTCGTTGGCATTCATGTCTCGAAGTTCTCTGTATTTGGAGATACATCCTCCTTTTTCTTTGAGGATAATATTGTTCATCATCTTTGCACCTTTTGTGGTAGGAAATATATATCTCAATGCGAGAACGTTAAAAATATGAGTCATTTGATTTTTTTTAGAAACTAAGCTCTTAGACCTATCCAAAATTCGGAATCAAGCACCTTCAGAATCGCCGCAGGTAATATTTTGAAACCAGCTTTAGATTTCACCACATTGAAAATTTCAGACTTGCGCAGTCTCACCAAAAAATTCATATCTTGGGGTAGGAACGTCAAAATTGTGAAACTTTTGATTTCATGAAAGTAGACTTCAAAATCTTATACATATCCAAAATTCATGATCAAATAATTTGAGAATCACTGCAAGTAATATTTTGAAACCAATTTTAGATTCCACCACGTTGAAAACTTCAGACTTGCGCAGTCTCACCAAAAAAATTCATATCTTGCTGTGGAAACGTCGAAATCATGAACCTTTTGATTTTTGGAAAAAAGACTTCGAGATACAGGACATATCCAATATTAGGAATAAAATAATTTGATAATCATCCCAGATACTATTTTGAACCTAACTTTAGATTCCAACACGTTGATAGTTTCAATTTTGCGCGACTTCACCAAATATTTTATATCTTGATTTAGGAATGTCGAAATCATGAACCGTTTGATTTTATGAAAGCAAGACTTAAAAATGTAAAACATCTCCAAAATGTAGGATTTAATACCTTAAGGATAGTTTCAAATAATATTTCGAAGTCAACATCAGATTTTGATATACCGACAGTTTCGAATTGGTGCAACTTCGCCAAAACTTTTATGTTTTGGTATGGAAGCCTCGAAATCACAAGATGTTTTTCTTGCTATCAATCAAAATTCAAGATCTCCATTCTCACCCAACATTTTGGGTTCAAGTCTCGCTGAATTTGAAACATTGTGCCAAGGAATATTTCTTCTTATATTTGTGTTCCCTTTTGACACCTCTCTTTCTCTTCCCCCTTTTTTTGGCAGTGAGAGAATATGAAGTCCAACAAACTTGAAGGTTATGCTAACATGAAGACATAGCGAATCTCCTGACTTCGATGCAAACATTGTCATCATTTCAGTGAAGACACTATTTTACCATAGCAGCTTGCCCCCTTTAAATCAAATGTAATCCAAAGCTTAATAGAAGAATGATATCTCAGCTCGATTTTCAAGTGCTGATTGACCGGATTAGATTCCATCGTACTTCATTCGAATAATTATTGGGGCACTATGTATCTTTTGAACTCAAGCGACTGAACTCAGAATGAAACTCTAAGCTGCCTACGCACCTTGGTGAAGAGGATCAAGTCATACCATAATTCAGAATGTGTGATTTATTTATTATTTTTTTATGTCCTAAATATTTCCTAGGTCGCCTCTTTTGAGATTTTTAACCTAGCGGACTTTTTTTGGGTGTGTCGTACACAGTTTAGACTCATGCGGTCCAGAAGTGTAGGAACATGCAATTTAGGCTCATGCATCAAGGAGCGTTTCAACTTCAAGGATAATACTTCTTCAAAAACTTGCCATTGATCGGGCCGATTCTCATGCCATCTGCATCAACCAGCTTGTAAGCCCCACATGAGTAAGCTTCTTGTACGACATATGGCCGATCCTATTTTGAAGTGAACTTCCCTACAGGTTTATGGGAAGTAATAATGGGTCTTCGTATGGCAAGGACTTGATCTCCTACTTGAAAGGATCTTAGGAAAACTCTTTTGTTGAAGGCGCGAGACAATCGAGCTTGATAACATTCAAGAAACTATTGAGCTTCCAACCTCTTCTCATCAAGAGACTCCAACTCTGCTAATCGAAGTCAAACATTTTCTTCACCAGTGATCCCTTCTTGAATAGCCAGTCGTAATGAAGGGACGATCAAGTGGCAAGACGACTTCGACTCCATAAACGAGTGAATAAGGAGTCGCTTGTGTTGGCGTGCGGTGAGTCGTCCTATATTCCCATAGAGCTTCTTCCACACGGTCATTCCAATCTCGTTTGGATTTGTAGACGACTTTATTTAACATGTTGCATAGAGTTTTGTTAAATTCCTCATCTAGACCATTGGCGGCAGCGTTGTACATCGAAGAGCTACGTTGCTTGAAGCCAAAGAGATCACAAATATTTTTCATGAACCTATTATCGAATGACTTCCCGTTATCCGTTATTATGTAACGAGGAATGCCAAAGCGATAGATTATGTTTACTCGGATGAAACTTGCAGCATTTTCCTTCTTTACCTCCTTAAGAGCAACAACTTCAGCCTATTTTGAGAAGTAGTCAGTTGCAACCAAGATGTATAGGTTCCCACCAGAGGACTTTGGTAGTGGTCCAACAACATCCAATCCCCAAACGTCAAACGACCAAGATGCAACAGTCGAGTGCAACACTTCAGGAGGTTTATGAATAAAATTCGCATGGAATTGACAAGCCTTGCATCTTCGAGCGTAGTCCAAGCAATCTTTTACCATCGTTGGACTATAATATCCCATCCTTTTTATATGGAGGTGGAGCTTTGGTCCAGACTGATGTGACCCACACACCCTAGAATGTGCGTCTTGCAAAGCTTGGAGTGCTTCTTTTTCCCCTAAGCATCACAAGAGTACTCCCTCGAATGACATTTTGTATAGAGTATCTTTGTAGTAAAGGAAGCAAGGTGCACAACGACGTATTTCAGTCTTTCTCCTCGGATTTTCTGGAAGTATCCCATAGCATAAGTAGTTGATAATGGGTTGTCTCCATTCTTCTTTCTCAACTTCAGAAACAGCGATCAAGTAGTGCTAACGATGAAGCTAGGGCAGCTAAATCATCAACCATCTTATTTTCTTTCCTTGGCACATGCTGAATAGTCACATCATCGAGCCACCCCATTAAGTTTTTTAACGACCTGACCTGTCGTTTTGAGAATTTAAGATTTGTTTGGTGGCGTAAGGTCATGAACAACTTCACATTGTGTATATCAACCTGCGTTCATGGTTGGATTCAGTTACTGGATGGTCCAGAGTTGAAATGGAAGAGGGATTCTAACTTCGGAAGCTTAAGCGGTGAGATTTGACAGGAGGTTTAACTTTTGTGTAAACGGACTCGGAATGAACTTTGGGTAATGTCAACAACTTCGTATGGTGAATTTAGTAGGCGCGCGTCCGGAATTGGTTTTGGAGGTCCGTAGAGTAATTTGAGGTAATTCGGCAAAAGTTGGAAAATTTGAAGTTTGGAAAATGGAGAAGTTTGACCACAATTGACTTTCTGGGATATCAGGGTCGGAATGCGATTTTGAGAGTTGGATAAGCCCCAGGATGTTAATTAGGACTTGTCTGCAAAATTTTGTGTCATTCCAAGTTGAATTGATTGGTTTCAGCACGAGTTTAGAAATTTGAAGACTTGAAAGTTCATAAGTTCGAATTATGGTTTGATTCGTTGTTTCAGCGTTGTTTTATGTGATTCGAGACCTCGAGCGAGTCCGTGTTAGGTTATGTCACTTGTTTGTGTGTTTGGACGGGGTTCCGGGAGTCTCGGGTGTGTTTCAGATAGGCTTCGGCTCAATTTTCTCCTATTTTTCACTACTGATATCTGTCAACTGGTTTCCTCTTTTGAGTTCGCGTCCTCTCCTACGCGTTCACGATGAGTCATATTGGAGGTTCTTCGTGTTCGCATCATACCCCTCGCGTTCACGAAGGGTCTTTTCTAGGCAGCCTAACTTTCTTCTTCGCGTTCGCCTTCTACCCTATGCATTCGCGTAGTTGTCCTGCTCTCCTTCTCCGCATTCGCGATCTAGTCTTCACGTTTGCATAGTACAATTGAGAAGCTTCATTTTTTCTTCTTCGCGAACGCGGTCCTTCCTCCGCATTCGCGATTCATTAAAGGCCTGGGCAGATTATAAATCTTCAAAATCGAGGGTTAAGCCATTTTTATCACATTCTGACTTTTAGAACTCGGTTCTTGGCGATTTTTGGCGGGGTTTTCATGAAATTCAATTGGGTAAGTGTTATTCAACTAGAATTAAATATATTCCATGAATTAGTCTTTTCTTTTATCATTTAGATTGTATTTTTAGTTAAGGAAAATGTTGGTTTTTGAAGAAAAATCTCAAAACAAAATTTGATGATTTTAGGGACGAAATGGTATCGAAATTTGTTAATTTTTGTATGGTTGAACTCATATTGGAATGGGTATTCGGATTTTATAAAATTTGACGGGTTCCGAGGTGCGGGCCCGTGAGTTAATTTTTGGGTCGATTTTTAGATTCTTGTAAAGATCAAAACTTTATTTTTCGGAATAATTCCTTATACGATTTATATGTGTTTTGAAGTTTTTCTAGTTGGATTTGAGCCGTCCGGAGGTCTTTTCACCCGTGAAGTCCATTTTAGAGTAACAAGTTGTCGTCTCCGAGGTAAGTATCTTGCCTAACCTTGTGTGGGGGAACTACCCCTTAGGATTTGAGTCTTCTATATTGACTGTAGCCTGTGTACGAGAGGTGACGAGTGCGTACTCGGACTTATTTGTATGAAGTTGGCCTTTTAGAGTTCTTTGGTCATTATATTCCCTGTATATGGAGTTGTAATGATTATGACTTAGTTCCTAATTGCTAGCTTCATCTCTTACTACTTAAATTAGAATTTCTTGCTTTTAGATTTCCATTGTTGTCTATTTGGTATTAATTGACTTAATTGAAGAATTTACCTCTCTTATCATCATGCTATATTTTCTTCATAAACTGCCTATTTAACCAAAATTAGTAATATCTCACCTTATAATTGAATTGGAGTTAGTATGGTCTTTAGCTACTTACCTTATTTGGATTGTGGAAAATCTCTCATAACTATTCAACCTTAAAAAGGAAATTTGGATAACCTACCCCCTAGTCGACTGGATTGTACTCGGAATCTCTTGACTTGTGATGACATCTTATTGTGAACTTGAATACTGTGAATTCGTTGTTACGCCGTGTTTCTCCCTGGTTAAGCTGCTTTCTTTATGCTTATTATTTCTTTTCAGTGGTTATTCCTTGTGATTGTGTTCTACCGTTCTTGTGATTTAAGTTCTTGTATTGATTTGCTCGCCGTACATCACATTTCTAACTTTTGTTGCTTATTGATTGTGGTGGCAATGTACAATGTTTCTGTCGTGTTATGGTTGTTATCTCTGTTGATTGCATCACATATTTAAATTAGGGACTACGGACGTATTCCAAGAGATCCCCCCCCCCACCCCCTCGTACTACATATTTACTTTGGGGACTACTAATGTATTCTAGGAGATCCCCCCAGCACTGCATATTTACTTTTGGGGACTACAGACGTATTCTGGGAGATCCCCCCAGCACTGCATATTTACTTTTGGGGACTATAGACGTATTCTAAGAGATCCTCCCATCACTGCATATTTACTTTTGGGGACTACAGACTTATTCTGGGAGACCCCCATGTACAGTATAATGAATTCTGAACTATGGACGGAGTTCTGGTAGATTTATCTTGAGGAAATTATGATCGAAAGATAATTATTGAAAGGTATAGCTGAAAAGCATTTGCCTTGAAGAAAACTATGTTTGGAAGACTGTTATTTCGAAAGGTATATTTGAAATGCATTTATCTTGAAGAAAACTATGTTTGAAAGACTGTTATTTCGAAGGTATATTTGAAAAGTATTTATCTTGCAGAGAACTATGTTTGAAAGACATTTATTGGAAAAGTATATTTGAAAGGAATTTATCTTGAATGAATTATGTTTGAAAAGTATCTTTTCTGAAAAGTGTATATATATATATATGTATATATATATTTGGAGGAAGTATATCTCAAGGGGATTTTCTATTGAAATGATTATATTTTTAAGCTTTCAATATAAACTTGCGGGTGAAAGTCTACACTCGAAGCTTTGACCAATTATTTGGGGTTGTTGGCTAAGGCCTGATGTGAAAAACTATTGCAGTGCTGAATTACTACTTGTTCTTACCGTATTGTGGTTTCGAGTTTTCGGGTTGTGTTTCCCATCCATTATTCTGGGTATTATTATGATGTTCCATTGTTATTTGATGTATTTTCCTTCTGCTTTGTACTGGTTCTGTGTTAATTATATTGTGTAGTCATTAGATAGATGTCATATTCTGTTATTTCTATATTTAGGCCTGTTTAGTTTATCGGACCAGTGGGTGTCTCGACTAGTCCTCGTCACTACTTCACCGAGGTTAGTCTTGATACTTACTGGGCACCGCTGTGGTGTGCTCATACTACTCTTCTGCACATTTTTTGTGTAGATTCCAGGTTTCGCATAGACAGCCAGTTGATTGTTAGCAACACGGTTGCTGTTGTGGAGACTCAAGGTAAAACCGCTTCAGCGTTCGCGGTTCCGGAGTGATCGTCTTATTTTCTCTATTCGCACTGTTGTACTTATTTCCGAACAGCGGTACTTTAGGAGACTTAGTGTAAATTCTTTAAAGCTTATGACTTGTATTTACCGGGTTTTGGAAAGATATGTAATGTATAGAGATTATTTCAAAAATCATTTAAAAGTTTCGATAGTACGATTTGTGTTTACTAAATGTTAGGCTACCTAGTCTTTAAGACTAGGTGCCGTCACGATACCCAACGGAGGAAAATTGGGTCACGTGAAAATTGTTTAGCGTAATCATGATATGGGCGTAATTCAGGCTTCTTGACCTCGTAACTACCTAGAAGCTGATTGACCACTAACTAAGAGTCGCCAAAGGCTTGCAATTGCAACCGCTTCATTTCGACAGCTATTTCAAGCAAGTATTAGTGCTTGATACTCAACAACGTTGTTAGAGAAGAGTTGCGTCAACGTAAAAGAGTAGGGCAAAACTTCACCTTGAGAAGTGACAAATACTACACCAGCACCAACTCCTCTGCGATGTGCAACATCATCAAAGTGTATCTTCCATAAAGGCTGAACTTCAATGACCATTGCGTCTTCATCAGGTAGTTCGTCAGTTAGCTTCCAATCATCAGGTATAGGGTGATCTGCGAAGAAGTCCGCTAACGCCTGTCCTTATATAGCCTTTTGGGATATTTACACGATTTTAAATTGTTGAAACTAGAGGTACCACCTTGCTAGTCAATCACTAAGGACAGGTTTTGACATCACGAACTTGATGAGATTTTCTCTAGAAACAAAACGAACAACATGAGCTTGAAAGTAGTGATTCAAATTTTGAATTGAGAAGACTAGTGGCAAACACAACTTTTCAATTGACGAATAATTCAGCTCATTTGGTGTCATCATCCTGCTCAAGTATTAAAGAGAGTTTTCTTTCCCCTCACTAATCTTTTGGGCCAACAACGCTCCAACAGACCTTTCTTGTGCCGAAATATATAGTATCAACGTCTTTCCAAGTATCAGGGCGGCTAAAACTGGAGGCTTCATCAAGTAGGATTTAATTCTCTTAAAGGCATTGCTACACGCTTAGTCCCATTTGAAAGGGACACCTTTCTTTATCAGGCGACTAAAGGGTTGGCACCTCCTAGCTAGGTTTGAGATGAATCTCCTAAGGTACACTAACTTTCCTTGCAAACTTTTCAATTCGTGAATATCCCGAGGCTCATGCATTTTCAGGATTGCATTTACTTTGGATTGATCAATTTCAATCCCTCGATGTCGGAAAATGAAACCAAGGAACTTTCCGGATGTAACTCCAAAGGCGCATTTCAATGGATTCATCCTAAGTTGGTACCTCCTGAGCAACTCAAACACCATTCTCAAGTCTTTCAAGTGGTCTCCACTCTTTCTCCATTGTAGCACCAAGTCGTCCACATAGCATTCGACATTTTGTGGAGAAGATCGTCAAAAATATTTTGTATAGCCCTTTGATAAGTAGCACCAGCGTTCTTAAAGCCAAAAGGCATTACCCTGTAGCAATAAATACCCTTGGGGGTGGGGAATGCATTAAGTTCTTCATTTTTTGGTGCCATGTGAATTTGGTTATAGCCTGACAAACCATCCATAAATGACATTTCCTCATACCCAGTAGTAGCATCGATCATCAACACTGGTATAGGAAGCGGGAATTCATCTTTGGGACACACATTGTTGAGATCCCTAAAGTCGACGCACACTTGTATTTAGCATTCTTCTTCCTTACAGGGACAATACTTGAAACTCATGTTGGGTATTTAACTTCCCAAATAAATCGTGCTTTAATGAGTTTGTTAACTTCAGTTTCAATCAGGCGAACCAAGTCTAGCCTAAAGCGCCTTTGAGCTTTCTTAACAAGAGGAGCGCCATTCTTGACCGCAAGGCGATGGACTGTTACTTTAGGGTCCAAGCCAGGCATTTCTTTGTAACTCCAAGCAAAGACATCCCTAAACTCCTTGAGTAACTCAATATAACTGCTTTCTTCATCAAGTTCTAGTAAAGCACTTAGGTAGGTGGGTCTTGGTTCTTCATCAGTGCCAAGGTTAATTTCTTTTAAGGCATCAATTGTTGCCTTCACCCCTTCTTTAAGTTCCAGGGGAGCATCTTTAGCATCTTCATCTTTTTGAGGGTCCCCATCGTTTAAGGATATGTGATAACATGGTGAAACATCATCCTGTTTCTCGTCATCCTCCATTAGAGATAAAACACCATGCTCGCTTTGTGCAGTAACATGATATGAAGAACCCACACTTTCTTCATCTTCACCACGTTCTTTAGTGTAGACCGCAGTGTATGGCTTCATCTTCAGTACTTCATCATACAAAACCATGACTTTTGTTTGTCACTTCATTCTAGAAGGAACCAAACCTTGGAAATCTTTAGAGATCTTCTGAATTTTGGGCGAAGCGGGTGTTCTTGTATTTTGATAATTTCTATGGAACTTATTCCCCTTATTTAATGGACCCAATCCCTCAAATACAGAAGTTCTCACAAATGATTTTCCAAGTCGATCAAAGACAGAAGGCCTGTTAGAAGCGGGTGATTCGTCTTCTACAGTGATATAATTGTTGCTCGCCCTTCTTTTGGAGATGCGCACTGGTGACGGTTCCTTGTATCCCAAACCTTCACGTGGTTTCCTCCTTGCAGCTTCTAATGGGAGCTTCCCTAACTTTGATGGCTCATTGGGATTGTATCCAGCTTTTGCAAATAGCTAGTAAGCGTTAGGATCAAAACCTTCATTTGTTTGCTTTGTAGGGAGTGCCATATTCTTCAAACGATTTTGGGCTACAAACCCTACAAGCGGCTTCAAGGACAACTTTACTTCCTCAATTCATTTTACGGGAAGAGTTGACTCCTTTAGCATGTTATTTTGGAGATTAGATGATTCACCTTCATTTTTCTTCCTTTTAGGGACATATTGGAGCGCATGACTTACTTTCTTTCCATAAGATGCAATATCCCCTCTATGAAATTTATTCGCGTTGTGTTGTACATCCTCAGTAATAACTTTGGCTTTACCAATAGTCACCTCAGCCCTTTTAGTTGTGGGCTTTCCATTCTTGCTTTTCATGCCATCATCAACTTTTAGCTCGTTCACAATGTGTTTCTTCAAGTAGAACTTGGCATCGGCGAAGTGTGACTCTGCCTTGGTGAAAGGCTCATCATCAACAACTATCTTCTTCTCGACTTCGCCCTCGTAGTATTTTAAACATTGATGGTAGGTAGATGGAACTACTTTATTCTCATTTACCCAAGGCCTTCCAAGCAAGACATTGTATGATGTCTTTACATCGATAACATGCAGCCATGCACTTGATTGCATATCTTTAATGGTGATTCCCAGCCTGATCGCACCTATGGCTCTTTCCCCCCCTTGGTTGAATCCTTGGATCATCACACGACTTTATAAGAGTTCGTTCATGGGAATACCAAGTTCTATCACAGTGCGAATCACAAAAGGTTCATTGAGGATCCTATATCAACCAAAATTCGATTTACCCTTTCATCATGCATATAGCCAACCGGGTACAATGGGCGGTTATGAGGAGTGTAACCTAGCAGAAGATCGTCATCTGTGAACGTGAATTTTTCCTCACAAGCATTAAATTTTGAGGAGTGGACACAATAAGCTTTTCCGAAGATGGTGCCAACGGTAGGTCCTCACTCTTTTTTTTCCTTTCGTCAGTATGGCAACATGAGGCATCAATACCCCCATGGGAAATCTTCTTGCGGAACCAACTTGGCAAAAACTCCTCCAAGGTCACTGGATGTCGTGGCTTTTGAGGGTGGTACACCTCCACTTTTGCTTTCTTTAAGTGATTTACTAGATTCCATCTCCTTGGTCTTTTTACCAACATTTTTCTTGTTGGTTGTTCTACTGATTCTTTTCGTGGACTCCTTCTTTGGTTCCAACGACGAGTCACTAACGTCCAACCTTCATCATCATCAGGTTGATTGACTTTAGCTTTGTCGTTCTCCAGTAATTCTTCATCTTTACTTTCTTTAAAACCACATAATTCATCCGGACTGAATGAGCCAAAGGTGATAGAGACTTGGTTTGCGCTTGCTTTGTCATCTTCAAGCATGATCTTCTTTTCACGAGCCAAGTCCATAACTTTGTCATTGAAGACAACGCACTTCTCTGGAGGGTGGCTCACAAGTCGACGATATTTGCAGTAATTTGGGTCATCAATTTTCCCAGCTTCATTTGGCCGCTTCATCTCCGGAAGCTCAATTCCATGTCATGGGCACGAGTTGAAAGTTCTTCAAATGTGCTAGGCTTGATACCTTGAAAGATGTAGCGCAATACCCAATGCATATCTTGGATGCACATCTCTATTCCAGAAGCTTCACTAATCCTGTCTTTACATTTGAGGCTTGCATTTCTCTAACGATTGATAAAGTTGATAACTGGTTCACCCTTCCATTGATGAGTATTTGTGAGTTCCACCATGCTGACAGTGCACCTTGTGCTATAAAAGCGATTGAGAAACTCTTGCTCTAGTTGATACCAACTATCAATAGATCCCGCCTCGAGGTCTGCATACCAACCAATTAAAATGCATTTCCTTTTAGTGAGCGGACAAACTGTTTGACGAGGTAATCTCCATAAGTCACAACGTTGTTGCATGTCTCAACGAAGTGCGCCACATGTTGCTTTGGATTGCCTTTACCATCAAACTGTTGAAACTTTAGAGGTTGATAGCCAGCAAGCATCTTCAACATATTGATCCTTGCAGTGTACGTATTTGCGTATAAAAGGGAATACTTGGTAGCAACTTCGTATTTGCTTTTAATAGTTCCTTCGATGAACACCTTCTGTTGATCGGTTAGAATCATCCCTTCAGAAGAGACAGGGATAGCCTTATCGGATGCAACTTGTCTTGGGGGAGAATTACTCTCAGGAACCTCTAGGAGGTGCATGGGTGGATTCTTCTTCCATCAAGATTCCCACCCTATCTGTTAGCTTGTCAATTCTAGCATCTCGATTTTGCATGAACTTGGTCAAGCCAGCGATTGCTTCTGTCAAGTTTTCCAACTGCTCCTCCACAGATGAAGTGTTTGTCACCATGGCTTGCATAATTATCGTGGACGAAGGAGAGTATCATGGATTCTCACACAGATTGATCGATTGACTCATGCTACGTGGTGTAAGTGGGGAGGATCCATAACTTGAAGCATCACCATCGTCCTTCACAGTAGAGTTCTTGGATCTAGAGAGGTCAAGAATGGCAAGAGCTTTCATGATCTTTTCAGCAACGTCGCGTCCTCCTTCGGGTACGTTTGTGGAAGATCTTGCTCCTTTTGAGGATGAAGATCCGAAAACAGGGGTTGATGCGGACGACACTTGGAGTACTTGTTGCCCTAAAGAGCTTGCTTTGCTCCCCGTAACTGGTCCGAAGCTTCCAAAGGTAACATCGAGGATGCTTTCCACATCAGCATAGAACCTGGAGTTAGCAGCCTTGGTGGAAGTTGATCCGGGGTTGATTTCTTTTGAAACCATTTTGATGTTCTTAAACTTTAGTGATTGAAAAGTTGAGATGAGAGTTAGAGATTGTCCCACTGGGCGTGCCAAAATTTGTAGACAATAAATTACGCCGAGAAAATAAAATCAAGACCGAAAAATATTGCAACAATCGTAGTATTTTATTTCAAATATTTGATTGTACAATCTCTATGAATCCTCTAATTCTTCTTTTCAACAATAATAAAAGAGCTTTTGAGCTTAATCTTGAATTTTATTTTATTCTAGTCCAAGTTCTTGAGTCTTGATCTTGATCTTGACGTACTTTTAATCCAAGGGCTTGCATCTTGTTCTTGGATCTTCGTCCTGATCTTTTAACCCTTAGAAAACTTGAATGCTTGTAGCTTGTAGAGAAATCCGCAGCGTTTGATCCACGAGCTCCCTCTTTCTTCTTGTTATAACTTCTGGTGTCCTTTCTGGGTTATGAAGACCTCTATTTATAGTTGTGGAAGCGAAGAGTTATGATAAGAACAAACTCTTTCCGACCAATCAAATTGAAGTGTGACAAGGCCGCATTTGATTGGCCAGAACATGTCACTTGCGCACGACTTCATTGGCTTTTTAATATGACTTGGCATGTCTTGTCATTTTGACACATGGCACGATCCTATTGGATCTTCCGCTTGACTTGGTGTGCCACGTCATATGACACGTGGAACCAAACTGGGCCTCTAGAAAGATGACATCTTGGGCTTAATGAAGTGGGCTTATCACTTTAGCCCAATTAAATGGGCTAACCCAATGGGTTAAGACTTATTTATTTAATCTATATATATTGGATTTATATAATTAATCCAATTATATTAGCCCATAATATTTATTTGGACCA
The DNA here is from genome assembly GCA_005239495.1 of Nicotiana undulata. Classification (NCBI taxonomy): domain Eukaryota; kingdom Viridiplantae; phylum Streptophyta; class Magnoliopsida; order Solanales; family Solanaceae; genus Nicotiana; species Nicotiana undulata. The sequence continues at coordinate 93,622 of ML260350.1, read as the reverse complement.
ATATATCTTGAATTTAAAATATAGTCCAAATTATTTTATCGATTTAGATTCGATGAAATTTAAATGCTTATATATATATATATATATATATATATATATATATATATATATATATATATATATATATATATATATATATATATATATATATATATAGTTAAAAAGGTCAATAACATAATTGTTAAACACCGAAGAAGGCGGTGAATAACTTAATAAAACTGTAGAAGAATAGATATAACATTATTAGTACGGTGAGGCTTCTCTATACCAGCATCCTTACTCTAAATCCAACTTTTCCTCATAATCGATTTTTTAATTTATATTTTATTTCTCTATAATAAGTTTTTACCTATAACAATAACATCCATATTTATAGCAGAAGACTCTTTGTAAAATTACCCATTTATAACAACCATATAAAATCTTTAAGATTACTAATACATAATTCTAAAAAAATGCACACAATCTTTTTCGTTAAACAAAGTTTCTATCTTTCATAAGACATAAGGTTTGAAGATTTGACATATGACATATTTTTCATTGGATACCTTTTTGCTGAAAATTTGGACACGAATCTGTGCAAATTTAAGCATTATATCGGTAGTAAAAGAATGAATACTACGAAACATCTACAATTACAAAATTCTTCCGTCAATCTTGAAAGAATTTATTTTTCTAGTAGCTTTAAAATATGTAAGTTAGAGTTTATATCTTTGTACGTTTATTATGAATTTATTAATAATTTCTTCAATATTTATCTTGTGAAATATGCATATCTTTTTAAATTTTAAATTTGAATAATTTTCTTATCTTTTATACTAAGCATTAAAAAAATTAATTTTTGGATAAGTTTTATCTATAACAACAAAAAATATTTTAACCCGAGATGTAATTATAGGTGTATAAAATGTCATTCACTATAAAAGCCAAAAAATATCGAAATAATAAGACTGTTATAGAGATTTTTGACTGTAGACATAATAACTACCACAGTGTTGGCTACCTTTTATTTTTTTCTGAGAAATAAAAATATTAAATTAATACTAAACTAGTTCTACCATATTACAATTCATAGTGGTGTCACTTAGGACATTCAAATTACCTAGACTTGCTAGCATATTACATGCACTATTAGATAAGTTCTTAACGAAAAGAACGCCCCTAAGTTTATCTTTTTTCAATGCATAGTTAACCAAAATGGGCGGCCTTGCAAAGAGAGTAATCTTGTTCAACTTAGATTGATGGGAAGTTTTCTTTGCTCATATGTGTGCGACTGAATTTCCTTGAGGGAAGGTGTGTCTAATCACCAGGTATTTTAGTTATAACATTAACAACCTGCAATCATAAATAAGATCATTAAATACTTCATTACCTTGTGTTATTAATTTAATCACCTCCGTTGAGTGTGTTTTAATCTCTAGTTGTTGTAGTTGCATTTCCAAAGCAATTTGGAGGCCTTGTTTCAAAGCTAGAAATTCTGCCTGAAGTAGAGATGCCGCATATGTGAAGTTTGTAAAGCCACAACCCAGTCTCCGTTGGTGTTTCTGATGAGGCCACCTAAACCAGATTGAAGGTTTTCCTCCTTGAAGGAACTATCTACATTTAATTTGTAATAACCATTTGGTGGCTTATGCCATTTGACATAAATAGTACAATTCTTGGTAAGACTATTATCAGAGTCAGATAGAAATTTATATTCCAAAGCATAATAAAAAATATTTTTGTAGCGAGTGATAAAGCTATGTTATTGTGATTGTTCTTGTTCCTGTTAATCCATAGACTCCATAGTATAAATGGGAAGAACTCTAACCAGTTAACATGAAAACTAGGCGTGCGTAAATTTAGATTTCTTACCTAACATAGCCAGTGTGTAGTAGATGAAATATTTAGATTGGGCACTCCTAACTTAGTCCATAAAGATTTAGCAATAGAACAATAGAAGAAAATATGAGTTATAGTTTCTGTAGAAGCTTTACACACATGGCATATTGCGTCAATATTAATACTTATGTGATGAAGATAAGATCTACAAGGAAGCCTTTCATGAAAAGACTGCCATAAGAAAAACTTAATCTTATTGGGGCATTTTGCATTCCAAATCCAATTGAAGTCTTTGTTCGAAGAGGAGGGACCATCAATAATTTTATAACAGACCTTCGTACTAAAGAGACCACTATTGTTGCCTGACCAAGGAGGGATATCATTGGTTTTATTTTTTCAAGGGTAGTGAAATGGTACATATTATCAAAAATGTTTTAGGCAGATTGAAGGATATTTTAGATAGGTCCCATTTATTATTCTTACAAAAATCTTCTATTTTGAGAGACATATCACTTTTGGTTAAGGGACCTTCAATACAACTTCTCAGGCAAGGAATATTTGGGATCCATCTGGATATCCAAATATCCAAATTATAACTGGCTTTTGGTAGCCAGAGAATTCCAAGATTGCAGTAATTTCAACCTCTCAGAACACTACTCCAAATAAAGGACGTATTGATTTTAGTTTTCCTAAATGCATAGTTATTAACAAGGACCTTGAACTACGGTGCATGCGGGTAGTGTAAGAGTCGCCAAGTTAAACCAGTTAGGAGCGCCAATTTTTTTGATTTGGCGGACCTTATGCCCAACCCCCAACTTCTTTATCTTTTAGAAGCACATTCCAAATAAGTAGATGCAGTCTCCTTTTAGTTTCGGAAGATCCCCAAATGAAACTTCTTTGCAACTTATCAATTTGTTTCAAGATTTTTGAAGGTAAAAAGGCGTATTGCATCACATGGTTTGAAATAGAGTTGAGTGTCGAAGTTGCGAGGGTTGTTCTACGTGCAATGTTCATGCATTTGGTTTTCCAATTTGATAGCCTAGAACGCATATTATCAATAATGAATTCATAGTGTAAGGGCTTTGGCTTCTTGTTCAAAATAGGAAAATCTAGGTACTTCCCGAAAGTAGAGCTGATTTTGATGCCGAAAAGGTTTGCAAAGAAGTCAGCATCATTTGTAGGGCAATTTTTAGAGAAGAGAATTTTTGATTTAGTGTAGTTGACATGTTTCCCATACAGAGCACAAAAATGTTTGAGAGAATACAAGATAATACAACATGATTTTCTATTAGCTTTGGCAATTAATGTGAGGTCATCTGCGAAAAATAGATGTGATAAGTTTGGCCCCCTATTATGCAGGTTAATTGGATCCCATTTATTCATGTCGACTTGATGATTTATTAATCTAGAAAACATCTCCATGCATAGAATAAAAATGTATGGTCCTTGGCTAATCCCTCTACTTGCGCAAAAAAAGCTAGTTCTCGAGCCATTGACGAGCACATCAATTTTACTAGTACAGACACAACTCATAATGAGCTTTGAGATCATTGGGGGAACCTAAAGTATCTCAAAATTCTAAAGATGAACGACCATTCCAATCGATCAAAAGCTTTTTCAAGATAAATTTTAATGATCATATTAGCTTTTGACTCTTTCATTATGTTGAAACTTAATAGCAACTCTTGTATAATGATAGCATTATCACTAGTTCTTCTATGCTTAAGAAAGCTTGTTTGATAAGGGCTAATAATCTTATCTAGAAAAAGCTTGATCCTATTAGCTATAATTTTGGTAATAATTTTATATACTGTGCTACATAGCCCTATTGGCCAAAAGTTTTTTAAATTACTAGCACTAGGAACTTTAGGAATAAGACAAAGGTAAGTGTGATTCATATCTTCGGGGATAGACTGGTTGGACAATACTTGTTGGCAAAATTGAATCACAAAATTACCCACTATATGCCAATATTTTTGAAAGAAAAAAGGGTGCAGCCCATCGCCCAGAGGCTTTGAATGGCTTGAATGAAAAACAGCAGTAGTTATCTCGCTTACTAAAAGTGATTTGTCAAGAAGGGATAAGTCTAAACTAGAGAAGCAACAAGGGTCACTCATAATACTCTTCCGATTGGAGCAGTTATGGAAGGTGGTAAAGACAGAGTTATAATAATTAAGAGCATGATTCATTATAGAGGAGTGATCATCTATCCATTGCCCAGAATCATCCTTAAAGTACATAATCTTGTTTCTCCTTCGTCTATTAGAAACCATTATATGGAAAAGGTTGGTGTTAGCATTCACTCGTTAATCCATACTCTTGATCTAAGCTTCCATTCTGGTGGAATATTACTATTGACTCAGAAATTGTAATTTGGCTTCTTCACACAACGGCAGAAGTCCACCGTCGTATCGGCGCCGTCATTTCCAAACAATTCTTTATATCTCTTTCACTACATACTTTCGAAATATATGATATTCAAAAATTTTATTAATATATTGTTTGTTTTTTAGAAAATTTTGTCACTGATTTTTGCAATTATTGGAGTGATGACCCAAAAGGTCATCCTAAGTAATTCTAGCTAAATCTATGTTTCGAGGCCCCGAAAGCCTCCGTTAATCTCACCTTGATATGCGTGCGCATCCCGGGCGTGTTGCCGGGAAGCTTTTATGTGAAAACTTGATGAAAATAGAATTTTATGATAATTAAATGAATAAAGTTGACTTAGGTCAACATTTTTGGTAAACGGACCTGGACCCGTGATTTGACGGTTCCGGAGGGTCCGTAGAAAAATATGGGACTTGGGCGTACGCCCGGAATCGAATTCCGAGGTCCCAAGCCCGAGAAATGATTTTTTAAAGAAAATTATTTTCTGAAAATAATAAAGGATTTTGAAAATGAATAATTATGTGAAAACCGTGTTATCGGGTCCGTATTATGGTTCCGGAGCCCGGAACAGGTTCATTATATGTTATTTGTCTTATCTATGAAATTTGGTGTAAAACGAACTTGAAATGACGAGATTCAGATCAAAAATGGAAAATTGATAGTTTATGAAGTTTGAGAAAATTCTATGGATTTTGGAGATTAATTCATTATTTCTGATGTTATTTTGGTGGTTTAATTACTTGAATAAGTCTGTGGGATGATTTTGAAGTCGTGTGTGTATTTGGTTTTGAGCCCCGAGGGCTCGGGTGAGTTTCGGGTAGGTGTCGGGGTGCTAAAAGGTTGAAAAATCTGGTGTAATTGCTGGTTTCTGGTGTCCAGGTAAATTACCCTATGCGAACGCACAGGGTAAAAGTGGGGTCTGGGGTCAGGGTCCAAATTGTGCTATGCGAACGCACCACTTAGGATGCGATCGCGGAGGGCTGTGGGGTCAAAGCAGTAACGCACTCTAGCAGGTGCGAACGCGTAGGGTAGTTTAGGCGAGGCAGTGCGAACGCGGGCAGGGGGGTGCGTCTGCACTGGGTAAGGTAGGACCTGAGTGGGGGAGGGGTATTTGACCTGTGCGAACACAGCTATTCGCCTGCGAACACATAGGTCTATTTGGTCAAACCTGTGCGAACGCGGTCAACAGGCTGCGAACGCATATAGTTATTTTCCCTAGTGATTTTATTAACTCCAAAACAGAGTTCATTACGAGATTTCACCCTTTTCTCACTTCCTCCTTCTTCCCCAAACCTCCATAGACGAAATTCAAGCCCTCCAACCTCCATAACTCCATAGGTAAGTGATCTTAACATCATTTTCTCTTACTTTCTTTAATTAATCACTAGATTCTAGGCCAAAAAATATGAAATCAAAGTAGAAATTAGGGGTTTTGGGTAGAGTTAGGTTTTTGGGGAATTTTGGGTAATTCAACCCCAATTTGGGGTCGGATTTCAAAACAAATCATATATTTGAACTCGTGGGGTTATGGGTGATTGGGTTTTGGTCCGAGCCTCGTGTTTGGACCAAGCGGGCCCGGGGTCGAATTTTGGTATTTTTGAAAAAATGCTAGAAATTGAATATCTAGGATATGGGATTGTATTATTGAGTATTTATTGATATTATTTAATTAAATCATGCCTAGATATCATTGTTTCGGAGTCAGATTATAAAGAAAAGACGGTCTTAGAGGGTTGATTGCTATACTTTGGACCGAGGTAAGTGTCTTGCCTAACTTTGGTGAGGGAATAGGTGTTATTTGCTTTGTGCTAAGTGATTATCATGTTCATTGCATAGGTGAGGTGACGAGTACCTATGCAATGTGTGTCAAGCATGCCCGTGGGTCTATTTTGATAGAAATTATAGTATTTCTTTCATGTTTATCATATTATGAGATTGTCTCTACTTGGTAATTCATTCTTGTTGAAAGTATTGGTTGTTGAGCTTAAGAATTGTTGATACGATTGAGAATCCAAATGTAAAGTATACAATTGAGGTGATTGGTTATAGCTTAGACCCTTGTCGGGTTTTTTTTTATGATATTGATTGATGTTTTCCCCTTGCCGGGTGATATTGAAATGTATTTCCACTATGTTGTACTCCTTGCCATTATATCTGTCATTATTTGGTGAGGGAGAGTGAAAAGCACGAAGGGTGATGTCGTGCCATGATATTTGATTACATTGCATAGTGAGGAAGAGTGTAAAGCACGAAGGGTGATGCCGTGCCATGATTTATACTATTTCACGTTATACATCGCATTGTGAGGAAGAGAGTAAAATCACAAAGGGTGATGCCGTGGCAGTATTTACATTTCTGACATTTATACTTGTTCTGCTAGCTATCGTGTTAACTTGCCCCCTTGTCTACTTCTATATGTTAATTTAACTGCTTCATTTCACTTGTTCCCATAAACTGCTCCCATATCCTATGTTTATCTGTCTATTCATGCGTTTGTCTGTGATATATCTTGTAGAACTGTATAGGTAGATTACCGTTGTCTAGTCTAGCCTCGTCACTACTTCGGCCGAGGTTAGGATCGGCACTTACTCAGTATATGGGGTCGGTTGTACTAATGCTACACCTGCACTTCTTTATGTTTTGAATATCCCGCAGCCAGACCCAGTGGACATCGTTACAGGGAGTATCCTTCAGTCCACCTCGGAGATTGCAAGGTAGACCCGCAGTCGTTCGTGGGCCTTGACGTCTCCTCTATCCCTTTTCCTTCCTTCCTGTCTTTTTCATTTATTTTCAAAGACAATTGTATACAGTTATTGTTCAGCCCTTGGTTGTAGTAATCTTTTAGTATGTTCGTGAGTTAGTGACTTCAGATTCGGGGATTGTTACAACGTATTGTATTTGTTTAAATCATTTAGTTATGTTTTATCTACTTCCGCTGCTAAATCGTAACTATTTTTGGTTAATTATGTTAATTGGGTGTTATCATGTTAGTTTAAATGCTCACATTGGCTTGTCTAGCGGGTTTAACGTTAGACGCAGTCACGGCCTTAAGGTGGGAATTCGGGTCGTGACAAGTTGGTATCAGAGCTCTAGGTTGCTTAGGTCTCACAACTCACGGACAACCTTGGTAGAGTCTGAGGGATCGGTACGGAGACGTCTGTATTTATCCCCCAGAGGCTGCTAAGTTAGGATACTCCTCTTCTTTTCATACTCTGTCGTGCGTAGTATATTTTGGTATACTAATCGAGTTTCTATTCTATTCTCTCGCAGATGGCGAGGACGCGTGCTTCCCTTGGTTCCGCTCAGCAGCCCGACACTCATGCTACAACTCTTACGAGGGCTCGAGGTCAAGGACGAGGCCGTGCTAGAGGCCGAGGCCGGGGCAGGGCTTAGCCTAGAGCAGCAGCCCCAGTGGAGGACCCTCAGGTCGAGTCTGACGAGGAGGTCCCAGTTCCGGCAGTCCCAGTTGGACCAACACAGGTCCCAGAGGGGTTCATAGCTACCCAGTGCTTCAGGACGCTCTTGTCCTACAACACCAGCTGGATCTCAGGCTAGGGGAGGGACGCAGACTCCTATTATTCATACACTAGAGCATGTTGCCACTCAGTTTCAGACTACGGCACCTCAGGCAGCTGGAGTAGCTTAGCCGGGTATGGTGGAGCCGGCAGCCGAGGGTGTAGCTATGTCAGCAGATGCTCTATGGAGACTGGATAGATTCACCAAGTTATTCACTACTACTTTTACTGCTGCACCGTCAGAGGACCCACAGGATTACTTGGACAGCTGTCATGAGGTTCTTCAGAACATGGGCATAGTGGAGTCCAATGGAGTTGACTTCGCTACTTTTCGACTATCTGGCGCAACCAAGACTTGGTGGAGGGATTACTTCTTAGCCAGACCAGCGGGGTCTGCATCTTTGACTTAGGCTCAGTTCACAGAGGTATTTTTGGGGAAGTTCCTTCCCATTACTCAGCGAGAGGATCTTAGGAGGCAGTTTGAGCGCCTCCAGCAGGGATCTATGTCTGTTACTCAGTACGAGACCAGGTTCATCACTCTAGCCAGGCATGCATTGATGATACTCCCCACTGATCAAGAGAGAGTTCGGAGGTTCATTGAGGGATTAACCCAGCCTATACGACTCCAGATGGCAAGGGAGTCGAGTAATGATATTTCATTCCAGAATGCGGCTGATGTAGCCAGGAGGATTGAGATGATTTTGTCACAGGGAGGTGGTCAGGGGGATGACAAGAGACCCCGTCATTTTGGTAGATTCAGTGGAGCCTCATCTGGAGGCAGGGATTCTTTCAGCAGAGGTCATCCACCCCGACCTTTTCAGTCAGCACTTCAGGTATCTCCCCGTGCACCGCCAGCTCATGCTAGTGCACCGCCAGCTCTATCAGTGCACAATCGCTTCAGAGTTACCAAGGTAGTTATCAGGGTCGTCAGGGCCAGTTCTCGAGTCATCAGCCACAACATCAGAGATCTTGTTATAGTTGCGGTAGTCCGGGGCACATTGCCAGATATTGCCCCCGAGCTTCGAGTAGAACCCAGTATCAGGGTTCCCGTGCCTTGGTTCCCGCAGCAGGTGCACCCTTACCCCCTCAGCCAGCTAAGGGTGGTGGTCGAGGTGCCATAGGTGGTGGTCAGGTTCATAGAGGTGGATCACATGCCACGAGGGTTAGAGGCCAGGTTGTAGCAGGTAGACCCAGGGATGTTCATATTGGAGGGGCTCAGCCCCGGTGTTATGCTTTTTATGCTCGTCCTGATGCTAAGGCTTCTGATGCAGTTACTACATGTACTGTTTCAGTTTGCAGCCGAGAGGCTTCAATGTTATTTGATCCGGGTTCTACATTCTCCTATGTGTCTTCATATTTTTCCCCTTATTTGAGTATGCCCCGTGATTCCTTGAGTACTGTTATACATGTGTCTACACCGGTGGGTGATTCTATAGTGGTAGATCAAGTCTACCGTGATTGCGTAGTATTTATTGGTGGTCTGGAGACTCAGGTTGATATTTTGCTTCTTGATATGGTTGACTTTGATGTTATATTGGGTATGGACTGGCTATCTCCCTATCATGCTATCTTGGATTGTCATGCCAAGACAGTGACTTAGCCTTGCTAGGAGTACCTTCTTTAGAGTGGAGAGGGACTCCTAGTCATTCTTCTGGTAGAGTTGTTTCTTATATGAAGGCTCGACGCATGGTCGAGAAGGGTTGTTTGGCCTATTTGGCCTATGTTCGTGATTCTAGTGCTGAGGTTCCTTCTATAGAGTCCGTGCCCGTGGTTCGTGAGTTTCCAAAGGTATTCCCTGCTGACCTGCCGGGTATGCTACCCGACAGGGATATTGATTTTTGTATTGAGTTAGCTGAGGGCAATCAGCCCATCTCTATTCCCCCGTATCGTATGGCTCCACCAGAGTTGAAGGAATTAAAGGAACAATTACAAGATTTGTTGGATAAAGGCTTCATTAGGCCTAGTGTTTCTCCTTGGGGTGCTCCAGTATTGTTTGTGAATAAGAAAGATGGCTCAATGAGGATGTGTATTGACTACCGACAGTTGAATAAGGTTACGATCAAGAACAAGTATCCTTTGCCGAGGATTGACGACTTATTTGATCAACTTCAGGGTGCTACGGTATTCTCTAAGATAGACTTGAGATCTGGTTACCATCAGTTGAGGATCAGGGCGTCTGATGTGCCTAAGACGACTTTTCGCACTCGTTATGGGCACTATGAGTTCTTGGTCATGTCTTTTGAGTTGACTAATGCCCCCGCTGCTTTCATAGAGTTGATGAACCGGGTATTCCGGCCTTATTTGGACTCGTTCGTTATTGTTTTCATTGATGATATTTTGATATACTCTCGCAGCCGACAGGAGCATGAGCAGCACCTTAGAGTCATCTTCCAGACTCTGAGAGATCGGCAGTTGTATGCCAAGTTTTCTAATTGTGAGTTCTGGTTGAGTTCCGTGGCATTCTTGGGCCATGTTGTATCGGCAGAGGGCATCCAGGTGAATCCGAAGAAAGTTTTAGCAGTTAGAGATTGACCTAGACCCACTTCAGCCACAGAGATTCGGAGCTTCTTAGGCCTAGCAGGTTATTATCGCCGGTTCGTGGAGGGGTTTTCATCTATAGCAGCCCCTATGACCAAGTTGACTCAGAAGAGTGTTCCGTTCAGATGGTCTGAGGAGTGTGAAACGAGCTTTCAGAAGCTGATGACAGCATTGACCACAACACCAGTGTTGGTATTTCCCACAGGTTCAGGTTCTTATACCGTGTATTGCGATGCTTTGCGGGTTGGGCTTGGTGCAGTGTTGATGCAGGATGGGAAGGTTATAGCCTATGCTTCATGTCAGTTGAAGATTCATGAGAAGAACTATCCAATTCATGATTTGGAACTTGCAGTTATTGTTCATGCCTTGAAGATTTGGAGGCACTATTTGTATAGGGTACCGTGTGAGGTATTCAGTGATCACAAGAGTTTGCAATACTTATTTAAGCAAAAGGAGTTGAATATGAGGCAGAGGAGGTGGTTAGAGTTGCTGAAGGATTATGATATTACTATTCTCTATCATCCGGGAAAGGCCAATGTGGTGGCCGATACCTTGAGCCGGAAGTCAGTTAGCATGGGTAGTTTGGCTTATCTGTCAGTTGGAGAGCGACCTTTGGCTTTGGATGTTCAGGCGTTAGCCAATCGATTTGTTAGATTGGAGGTTTCTGAGACTGACAGTGTTTTGGCCCATACCGTCGCTCGTTCTTCGTTGTATGATCGTATTCATGCCAGACAGTATGATGATCGTCATTTGTGTGCCCTTAGAGATGCGGTTCGGCATGGACGTGCCAAGCAGGTCACAGTTGATGCTGAGGGAGTTTTGAGATTGCAGGGTCATATTTGTGTACCCGATGTTGATGGCATTCGTGAGTTGATATTACAAGAGGCCCATAGTTCCCGATATTCCATTCATCCAGGCGCCGCGAAGATGTACCAGGACTTGCGGCAACATTATTGGTGGTGTAGAATGAAGAAGGATATTGTGGCTTATGTAGCTCAGTGCTTGAATTGTCAGCAGGTTAAGTATGAGCACTAGAGACCCGGTGGTTTGATGCAGCAGATTCAGCTTCCTGAGTGAAAGTGGGAGCGTATCACGATGGATTTTGTAGTTGGGCTCCCACGGACCTAGAGGATGGTTGATGCAGTATGGGTTGTTGTGGATAGGCTGACCAAGTCAACACATTTCATTCCTGTGGCGGTTTCATCTTCGGCGGAGAAGTTAGCTCAGATCTATATGAGAGAGATTGTCAGATTGTACGGTGTGCCCTTATCTATCATATCAGAACGAGGTACTCAGTTTACCTCCCATTTCTGGAGAGTATTTCAGCGAGAGTTGGGCACAACATTTGATCCTCAGACGGACGGACAGTCCGAGCGTACTATTCATATTTTGGAGGATATGTTGCGAGCTTGTGTTATCAATTTTGGTGGATCATGGGATCAGTTCTTGCTTTTAGCAGAGTTTTCCTACAACAACAGTTGCGAGTCGAGCATTCAGATGGCTCCGTATAAGGCGTTGTATGGTAGGCGATTTCAGTCTCCAGTCGGATGGTTTGAGCCCGGAGAGGCTAGGTTATTGGGTTCTGAGTTAGTCCAGGATGCCTTGGATAAGGTGAAGATTATTTAGGATAGACTTCGTACTGCTCAGTCCAGACAAAAGAGTTATGCAGATCGTAGAGTTTGAGATTTGGTTTTCATGGTAGGAGACCAGGTGTTCCTTCAAGTGTCGCCTATGAAGGGCGTGTTGAGATTCAGAAAGAAGGGCAAGTTGAGCCCTAGGTATATTGGTCCATTTGAGATTTTGGATAAGGTAGGAGAGGTGGCCTACAAACTTGCCTTGCCACCGCATTTATCAGCAGTGCATCCAGTATTTCATGTATCCATGCTCCGGAGGTATATTGCAGATCCATCTCATGTTCTTGACTTCAGCGGTGTCCAGTTGGACAAGGATCTGACTTATGAGGATGAGCCGGTAGCTATACTAGATAGGCAGATTCGCCAGTTGTGGTCGAAGAGTTATCCTTCGGTCCGTGTTTAGTGGAGAGGTCAGCCTGCCGAGGCAGCTACTTGGGAGTTCGAGTCCGATATGAGGAGTCGTTATCCCCATCTTTTCTCAGACTCAGGTACTTTTCTATGTCCGTTCGAGGACGAACGTTTGTTTTACAAGTGGAGATTGTGATGACCCAAAAGGTCATCCTAGGTAATTCTAGTTAAATCTGTGTTCCGAGGCCCCGAAAGCCTCTGTTAATCTCACCCCGATATGCGTGCGCATCCCGGGCGTGTTGCCGAGAAGCTTTATGTGAAAACTTGATGAAAATGAAATTTTATGATAATTAAATGAATAAAGTTGACTTTGGTCAACATTTTTGGTAAACGGACCCGGACCCATGATTTGACAGTCCCGGAGGGTCCGTAGGAAAATATGGGACTTGGGCGTATGCCCGGAATCGAATTCCGAGGTCCCAAGCCCGAGAAATGAATTTTTAAAGAAAATTGTTTTCTGAAAATAATAAAGGATTTTGAAAATGAATAATTATGTGAAAACCGTGTTACCGGGCCCGTATTATGGTTCCGGAGCCCGGAACAGGTTTATTATATGTTATGTGACTTATCTGTGAAATTTGGTGTAAAACGGACTTGAAATGACGTGATTCGGATCAAAAATGGAAAATTTGATAGTTTATGAAGTTTGAGAAAATTCTATGGATTTTGGAGATTAATTCATTATTTCTGATGTTATTTTGGTGGTTTAATTACTTGAATAAGTCCGTAGGATGATTTTGAAGTCGTGTGTGTATTTGGTTTTGAGCCCCGAGGGCTCGGGTGAGTTTCGGGTAGGTGTCGGTGCTAAAAGGTTGAAACATCTGGTGTAATTGCTGGTTTCTGGTGTCCAGGTAAATTACCCTATGCGAACGCACTCAAGGGGGTGCGAACGCACAGGGTAAAAGTGGGGTCTGGGGTCAAGGTCCAAATTGTGCTATGCGAACGCACCACTTAGTATGCAATCGCGGAGGGCTGTGGGGTCAAAGCAGTGCGAACGCACTCTAGCAGGTGCGAACCCGGAGGGTAGTTTAGGCAGGACAGTGCGAACACGGGCAGGGGGGTGCATCCGTACTGGGTAAGGTAGGACCTGGGTGGGGGAGGGGTATTTGACCTGTGCGAACGCAACTATTGGCCTGCGAACGCATAGGTCTGTTTGGTCAAACTTGTGCGAATGCGGTCAACAGGCTGCGAACGCATAGAATTAATCTCCCCAATGATTTTATTAACTCCAAAAAAGACTTCATTACGGAATTTCACCCTTTTCTCACTTCCTCCTTCTTCCCCAAATCTCCATAGACAAAATTCAAGCCCTCCAACCTCCATAGCTCCATATGTAAGTGTTCTTAACATCATTTTCTCTTACTTTCATCAATTAATCACTAGATTCTAGGTCTAAAAACATGAAATCAAAGTAGAAATTAGGGGTTTTGGGTAAAGTTAGGTTTTTGGGGAATTTTGGGTAATTCAACCCCAATTTGGGGTCGGATTTCAAAACAAATCATATATTTGAACTCGTGGGGTTATGGGTGATCGGGTTTTGGTCCGAGCCTCGTGTTTGGACCAAGCAAGCTTGGGGTCGAATTTTTGTATTTTTGGAAGAATGCTAGAAATTGAATGTCTAGGCTATGGGATTGTATTATTGAGTCTTTATTGATATTATTGAATTAAATCATGCCTAGTTATCGTTGTTTCGGAGTCAGATTATAAAGGAAAGACGGTCTTAGAGGGTTGATTGCTATACATTGGACCGTGGTAAGTGTCTTGCCTAACTTTGGTGAGGGAATAGGTGTTATTTGCTATGTGCTAAGTGATTATCATGTTCATTGCATAGATGGGGTGACGAGTACCTATGCAATATGTGTCAAGCATGCGCGTGGGTCTATTTTGATAGAAATTGTAGTATTTCCTTCATGTTTATCATATTATGAGATTGTCTCTACTTGGTAATTCATTCTTGTTGAAAGTATTGGTTGTTGAGCTTAAGAAGTGTTGATACGATTGAGAATCCAAATGTAAAGTATACAATTGAGGTGATTGGTTATAGCTGAGACCCTTGCCGGGCAATTGTTGTGATATTGATTGATGTTTTCCCCTTGCCGGGTGATATTGAAATGTATTTCCACTATGCTGTACTCCTTGCCATTATAACTTTTATTGTTTGGTGAGGAAGAGTGAAAAGCACGAAGGGTGATGCCGTGCCATGATATTTGATTACATTGCATAGTGAGGAAGAGTGTAAAGCACGAAGAGTGATGCCGTGCCATGATTCACATTGATTATAAGCAAGAAGGATAATGCCGTGCCATGATTTACATTGATTAAAAGCACGAAGGGTGATGCCGTGCCATGATTTATACTATTTCACGTTATACATCGCATTGTGAGGAAGAGAGTAAAAGCACGAAGGGTGATGTCGTTCCATGATATTTGATTACATTGCATTGTGAGGAAGAGAGTAAAAACACGAAGGGTGATGCCGTGCCAGTATTTACATTTCTGACATTTATACTTGTTCCGCTAGCTATCGTGTTAACTTGCCCCCTTGTCTACTTCTATATGTTAATTTAACTGCTTCATTTCACTTGTTCCCATTAACTGCTCCCATATCCCATGTTTATCTGTCTATTCTTGCGTTTGTCTGTGATATATCTTGTAGAATTGTACAGGTAGATTACCGTTGTCTAGTCTAGCCTCGTCACTACTTCGGCCGAGGTTAGGCTCGACACTTACTCAGTACATGGGGTCGGTTGTACTGATGCTATACCTGCACTTCTTTATGTTGTGCAGATCTCGCAGCCGGACCCAGTGGACATCGTTAGAGCGAGTATCCTTGAGTCCACCTTGGAGTTTGCAAGGTAGACCCGCAGACGTTCGTGGGCCTTGACGTCTCCTCTATCCCTTTTCCTTCCTTCCTGTCTTTTTCATTTATTTTCAAAGACAGTTGTATACAATTATTGTTCAGCCCTTGGTTGTAGTAATCTTTTAGTATGTTCGTGAGTTAGTGACTCCAGATTTGCGGATTGTTACAACGTATTGTATTTGTTTAAATCATTTAGTTATGTTTTATCTACTTCCGCTGCTAAATCGTGAACTATTTTTGGTTAATTATGTTAATTGGCTGTTATCATGTTAGTTTAACTGCTCACATTGGCTTGTCTAGCGGGTTCAACGTTAGACGCAGTCACGACCTGAAGGTGGGAATTCGGGTCGTGACAATTGGGGTATAAAGAATCTCTTTTTTGTAGATTCAAAGTATTTCTTTCAAATCTTGGCGATATTCACACTCAGAGTGTTTGTTGAATTTTTAGAAACATTAGTATAAAGAAATTTTTACAATCAAAGTTACAGATAAGTTCTTTCTTTAACATTTCAATTCTTGGCATAATTTTTACTTAAGAGTTGGGTGCTTTTGTCATTTAGGGTTGACATCAAAATCCAGGAAAAGGACTTTCATCGGCCGGCGGCGTCCATCTCTGAAGACCGTATTCTTTCTTCGTATTCATATCTCTGTCGCTGTATTTTCTCTTCCAATTATTGAGAATTCTACAGCTCTTCTATCTAGCAGTGTCGAAGAATTGTGTTGAGTGGATTGAGCGAATTTGAAAAATCATTTTTTACTGGGTTTGAATCTGAAAAAGACGGGGTTTGGTGTTTCTTGCCATTTCAATTCTAGAATCTGAAAAATCATTTTTTTACTGGGTTTGAATCTGAAAAAGAAGGGGTTTGGTGTTTCTTGCCATTTCAATTCAAGAATCTGAAAAATCATTTTTTTACTGGGTTTGAATCTGAAAAAGAAGGGGTTTGGTGTTTCTTGCCATTTCAATTCAAGAATCTGAAAAATCATTTCTTTACTGGGTTTGGAACATGAAATTGGGGTAGTAGATATCAACTAGTTCACCGGAGCACCAGACTTTTCGGCATCCATCAGAGCAGTAGCAACCAACGAATTTTGAAGGGCGTCCGGACATCCCCGACTGTGATCCAGGTTTCATCTTTCTTGAATTGTGTTCGCACATATCTATTTACTATTGCCTTGCCGACAATTTTGATTGGATTAATTTCTTGTTCTATCTTTTCTATTTGTGTTTTAAGCTTAAGGTTTCATATATTCATTGTAGTCCTGTGTTTGCATAGGGTTAGTTTCGTAGAAGTGGTAGATACATTGTTCTAGTTCCTGCTCGCGTTTCTGCTCTTGTAGTCTCTCATTTGAGTTGTTTTTAGCTCGGTTCCGTAGCTTGTAGTCCTTTGTTCCTGTTTTTGGTTCTTAGTGGTAGTGTTTACCTAATACCGTTTGCTTATAGTGGCGGTAGTGAATGATGTGAGAGTATGGTCATGTCCTCGGGCGGGGCTGGGGGTGGGGTCCAAGGGTGGGAAGGGGGGTAAGAAAGCCTCTAGGTTGAGAATTAGGTCTTGGACATTGGGACGTTGACAGGGAAGTCTATAGAGTTAGCTAAGATTCTTCAGAGGAGGAAGATCAACATAGCATGTGTTCAGGAGACTCGATGGAAGGGAACTAGGGCACGAGATGTAGACGGGTATAAACTATGGTACTTAGGGAGCGCTGGGGGCAAGAATGGGGTAGGTATTTTAGTAGACAGGGACCTCAGGGAACTCGTGGTTGAGGTTAGGAGGGTAAATGATAGGTTGATGAGTATTAAGTTGGTAGTTGGTGCGTTCACTGTAAATGTGATTAGTGCATACGCTCTCAGTTAGGTATGAACCAGGAGGTCAAGAAGCAATTTTGGGATGATCTGGACGAGATGGTACGTAGTATCCCGCACAGAGAAGTTGTTCATTGGCAGGGATTTCAATGGTCATATTAGGGCTAGTTCTAGGGGTTACGATGATGTGTATGGTGGGTACGATTTTGGGATAGGAATGAGGGAGGTAGTTCTTTGTTGGAGTTTGCTAGAGCTTTTGATTTGGTTATAGCTAACTCGAGTTTCCCGAAGAGGGAAGAGCACCTGGCCACTTTCCGAAATTCAATGGGCAAGACACAGATTGATTACCTTCTTTGCAGGAAATGCGATAAAAGTTTATGCACTGACTGCAAGGTCATCCCGAGTGAGCACCTCACGACTCTGCATAGGCTCCTAGTTATGGACCTGGAGATCAAGAGGAGTAGGAAGAAGAGGGCGGGGTGCAGGAAACCGAAGATCAAGTGGGGTAACTTGAATAAGGACAAAGCATAGGAGTTAGGGGAGAAGTTGGTATCTATGAGATCCTGGATGAGTATGGGGGACGCGTCTAGTATGTGGTCCATGACTGCGGATTGTATTAGGGTAGCTGCTAGAGAGGTCTTAGGGGTCACGAAGGGTTCTCTAGGGGTGCATAAAGGGGGCTTGTGGTGGAATGGAGAGGTTCAAGGTAAAGTGGAAGCTAAGAAAGATGCTTATTTGAAGCTAGTAGAGAGTACAAACGAGGAGGAAAAAAGGACGTATCGGGAGTGTTACATAAAGGGAAAGAAAGAGGCAAAATTAGCAGTTACGACGACTAAGAATGCAGCATTTGCTCATTTGTACGAGGAGCTCGAGGGAAAAGGTGGGGACAAGAGGTTATTCCTGTTGGCCAAGGTGAGGGAGAGGAAAGCCCGTGACTTAGACCAAGTCAAGTGCATCAAGGACGAGGATGGTAAAGTGTTGATGGACGAGGCACTCATTATGAGAAGATGGCAGACATACTTCCATAAACTGTTGAATGAAGAGGGGGATAGATGCATTGAGCTGGGTGAGTTGGAACACTCCGAGAGTCGGCAGAATTTTGGATACTGTAGGCGGATTACGGTAGAGGAGGTGGAAGGAGCGATGCGTAGGATGTGCAGGGGCAGAGCAACGGGGCCAGACGAAATCCCGGTGGAATTCTGGAAGAGCGCGGGGCGAGCAGGTTTGGAGTTGCTTACTAGGTTGTTTAATGTTATTTTTAAGACAAAGAAGATACCCGAAGAATGGAGGTGGAGTACGATGGTTCCGATTTACAAAAACAAGGGTGATATCCAACATTGCAACAATTATAGAGGTATCAAGTTATTGAGTCACACTATGAAGGTTTGGGAGAGAGTGGTGGAGGCCAGGGTGAGGAAGTGCGTGTCTATTTCCGAGAATCAGTTTTGGATTCATGCCGGGGCATTTGACTACGGAAGCGATTCATTTGGTAAGGAGATTAGTGGAGAAGTACAGGGAAAGGAAGAAGGATTTACATATGGTGTTTATTGACCTTGAGAAGGCATACGATAAAGTTCCGAAGGAGGTACTGTGGAGGTGTTTGGAGGTTAGCGAAATTCTGGTAGCGTACATTACGGTGATTAAGGATATGTATGATGATGCTAAGACTCGGGTAAGGACTGTAGGTGGTGACTCGGACCTTTTCCCTGTGGTGATGGGGTTTGACCAGGGATCGGCTCTTAGCCCATTTTTGTTTACCTTGGCAATGGATGTACTGTCGCGTCACATCCAAGGGGAGGTGCCTTGGTGCATGTTATTTGCCGATGATATAGTGTTGATTGACGAGACGCGTAGCGGAGTTAATGAGAGGTTGGAGGTTTGGAGACAGACCTTGGAGTCTAAGGGTTTCAAACTGAGTAGAACCAAGACGGAATACTTGGAGTGCAAATTCAGTGAGACCCATGATACATACGTAGAGGTTAAGCTTGATGCTCAAGTTATCCCCAAGAGAGAGAGTTTTAAGTATCTCGGGTCTATTATCCAAGGGAACGGGGAGATTGACGAAGATGTCACACATCACATCGGAGCGGGGTGGATGAAGTGGAGGCTCACTTTCGGTGTTCTATGTGATAAGAAGGTGCCGTTAGGACTTAAGGGTAAGTTTTATCGAGTGGTAGTTCGACCTGCTATGTTGTATGGGGCTGAGTGTTGGCCAATAAAGAACTCCCACGTGCAGAAGATGAGAATAACAGAGATGAGGATGTTGAGATGGATGTGTGGGTATACCAGGCGAGATAAAATTAAGAATGAAGCTATCCAGGACAGAGTGGGAGTAGCTTGTGTGGAGGACAAGATGCGGGAGACGCGACTGAGATGGTTCGGACATGTTAGGAGAAGGAGCATTGATGCCCCTGTCAGGAGGTGTGAGAGGTTGGCCATGGAGAGTTTGAGATGGGTCGAGGTAGGCCTAAGAAGTACTGGGGAGAAGTGATTAGGCAAGACATGGCGCTGCGTCAGCTCACTGAGGACATGACACTTGATAGGAAGGTGTGGAGGTCGAGGATTAAGGTAGAGGGTTAGTAGGTAGTTTATAGTGCTCAATGATAGGCTTAGTAGCATGCATTTCCCTTCATAATCTTTGATTTTTATTATGGTATGTGGTTTTCTTCGTCTCAGGTATTGTATTCCGTGCTGCTATTATTGGATACCGTTTATCTTTTTTCTTCCATTCTTTTTCTTCTTCTTACCCTTTTTGAGCCGAGGGTCTATTGGAAACAGCCTCTCTATCTGCATAAGGTAGGGTAAGGTCTGCGTACAGACTACCCTCCCCAGACCCCACATGTTGGGATCTAACTGGGTTTGTTGTTGTTGATCTAAGCTTCCAATAGTCCTCCTCTAATCTTAGAATTTGAACTCCTGTTTAAGAATATTGAAACTGATTAGTTATCCTCAACTAGAAATTGATTTTTTATTTTTTTGAAATTTAAATATTACACGCTAAAGTATCGTTTATAGATTCTTTTTATATTTGATTTATAGTGAAGGAGGCAATGCGTGAAATTTACAAAAGGAGCAGCATGTTGCCTGATTATTCTTTCAAAAGATGCCGTGAATCATCATGAATCATTTTCGAATATTATATCTCAATGAAATTTTGTATAGATTACGTTCGATTTAACTGTTCTTTAATTTTAAGTTTAAACAATTGTTAAAACTCATTGATTTATTTTCAATGATGTGGACTGTGGATAATGTACACTACATATAATTCGTCAATTATTTCAATGATGCTTTGCTAACTAACTAATTCTTTTTCCTTTTTGTGTCAGTTATTTGCAATTTGGATTTTGAGTTTTTTTAAAAAATTTTAATATTGTAATTTGGTCTGAACATTTTTGGTTTTTGAAAAGAAGGACAATCACTTCTTGCAGGGGCGGAGATAGCCTTTGGTGTACCGGTTCGCATGAACCCAATAGCTTTGATTCAAACTCTGTATTTATCTTATAAAATTCATTAAATATGTACAATTATTGTTTAAAATTCACTAACTTAAAACAACTAAAATTTTAAACTTATAAACTTTAAATCCTAGCTCCGCCTCTAACTTGTGAATCCACATGTTATGAAGACCCTCACCAATAGCCCAAGAAAACAAACGAATAATACAAAAACATTTATTCTTCTTGTCAACAAGATAATTGTTTATCTAGTTTTTCTGATGCATAATTTAGCCATAAGGTTTCTTTCAATATTATATCACCACAAACCTTTGGTGGCTTCAAATATTCATTGTAGTTTATATTAGGTTCTTGCACCGAGCACAGATTAGAGAAAATATTTGCTTGAGTTCGAATTGGTTTACAAGTTCATGCCCGCACTCAATGTCATGCCCTATAAAGACGTTCATGGATAAGCAATAAACCGTAAGCTATCTTTTAGTCATTCATGCGCGCTAATCTTCTATTCATAATTCCAATTTATTGGATAGCCCTGAATATTCATAATTCTAATATATATATATATATATATATATATATATATATATATATATATATATATATATATATATATATATATATATATATATATATATATATATATATGGCAAAGCGATGTCGAATGATCACATCTGTATGTAGTAATAGCGCGGGTGTTTACCCAAAAAAACGGATAACAATTAAATTTGTACGTGGTTTTAAGGATACGTGGATTAATTCTATACAAACGATAAATTGCATTAGATTAAACAGAAAAAAGGCGTAATAAATTGTCAAACCACTTAAGCAGAGTGATTCCAGACTCAATAACAACGTTAATGAGATGTCTACACTCGATCTCACAATAACGGAGTACTGATGAATAAGAATAAGAACTTTTAGAGAAAATAAGAGTACTATTTTGCCTTGATATGCATGTTAAAGTGTCCATGATGAATAATCAGACTCCCTTTTATATAGTTGGGGAATTTTACCCTAAGTATTATTCTATAAAAGGTAAAAACTTTTCTGTTTAATTCACCGATTTTCTGCCAATACGTATGGAGATCCACGCCGCGATATCCGGTTGGTCACTTACATCACAGACTTCTGTTAGTCGTGCTCGGTTACTTGGTAGTGCTCTCTGAGGCTTTTGGGATTCGAACCGAACTCGAGGTCATGACCCCAATACTTACGCCGGGCATTTTGCCCGGACCTCGGCTCGAGGGGCTCCTCGTTTTGATTCTGGTTCCTTGCCGTTATGTTTCTTGCTCCGTTTGTCTCATCGGAAGCCGAGGCGTATCGTGGGCTCGGTTTCACCCATATACAAATAGTCCCTTCGTTCTCGGAGAGTAAGTTAATAAAAACGACGAGAAATGACATAAGCACCTCGATTCCTTCTTCAAAACGCCGTAAGATAAACGACAAAAGATTCGAAACGTCCTGTCAGTCGTGTCATAATGACTTCAAACGCATGTCAGATGTCGGCAGGCCGTCCCTGGATATGAAATGGCGCGAAGACTCTATAAATACTCCTCTCCTTCGTTCATTTTTTACTTTTTGACCAAGCTTCTATCTTCGTACCTTCAGGATATCACTGCCTCTCTTCATACCCTAACATTTTTACCTTCGTTCTTCAAGAGTTTTCATGAAATCACAAGTTTCCGTTTATCTTTTACCCAAACCAACACGTTTTATTTTCTCAGCAACCTTTTACCCTTCTTCTCCCGATCTTTATTCTCTCTTATTCTAACTTTTTTCTAGATAACAATGGCAAAGACGTCTAAGACTGTTCCCCAAAATGTTGCTACTTCTTCTTCACGGCCGACTGACGAAACCGAGGAAACTGCTCCCAATGTGGTTGACCTCGAGAGGCCTGCTCCTGGCGCGACTACCGATGAACCAGAAGTCGAGCCTTCCTTAAAATGTTCGTCCCCGAGGGCTGTAAGATCGCATACGACTTTAAGGTCGAAAAACCCTCATCGGTGCAAGGTCGATGTGAGGCGGTATCTAGGTAGATTTGTTCCATCACCGAGGCCGTCCTTCCTGCGGTTCGTATGGATTGCATTTGGGTGGATAAGAATATAGTAATCCCCGGGCCTGATGATAACATTACTACCCATGTGGAGGGGTATCTGAGTGTTTACACTTAACCTTTCATAGTGGGCCCGGTGGGCCTGGTGGACCCGGTTATTCTGGACTTCTGTAAGAGGTATAAAGTGTGCCTCCGTCAGTTCCACCCATCGGTATGGAGGATCATAATCCTACTCTGGTTCTTTGTGAACAAAATTGAATCCAACTAGTTCACCATTGATCCTCTACTATGCTTGTACAGCCCCCGAATCTTTCGGGGGCACTGATAAAGCTCGTTCGACGGGCCATCAAAGCCCCATTTTCAAGCATCGACGAAGATCTGGATCGCTGCTGGAAAGGACGTTTTGTCCGGGTGAGGACCGCAAATTTGATCCCTACCGAGTTCAGGACATTCCCGAGAAGTGGAATGTATCACGTAAGCATAACTTTCTTTTAAATGTTGATTTTATGTTTTATCTCCCTTTTGGTCATCGGTATTTGCTGTGGTGCAACCCTTCCTCAAATACCAAACGCCATTCCTCGGCTCAAGGAGTGGATCGAGGGAATTTTCTCGTAGGTGCCTTATTCTGAGCGCTCGTGGCACAAACTCTTGAAGGGCCATTGGGAGGCACGTTATCACGGTATGATCTCTTTCCCGGATAAGCAACATTAGTCTTCCTTTTTAGCATCACATCTTTATTTCCTTTCTTTTCTTATTTCAGGCTTTCCCAAGACCATTAAGATTAGGCCTTTAGTATGGGGCTAGGACCTGTCTGTCGGTCCCTTTGCTTCAGGGCAGCTCGGGGTGGCAACTGGAGAGAAGAAGAAAAGGCGAGCTCAGAGTTCCCCGAGCCCTGAGAAGAAGAAAACAAGGAGAAGGTTGGCCCGTAAGCCAAAAGAGAGTTCTGGCTCTCGACCACCCGACTCGAACTCGCTTTATCGGCTTAGAGATGAGCTCGCGGAGGATGAAATTCTTTTGGCTCGTAAACCAGTCTCCCCCAAAGAGCGTGTGGCCGTTGAACAAGAGATTCACGAAGCCAGTCTCCCTCAAATTAGGGAGGTCAACAAAGAGACCGGGCCCAAGACTTCCTGGGATGCTGGCCATGCTCCGAAGGAGACACCCCGTGTAATAGATATTTCATGGTCACCTTCTTGCACCGAGTCAATGTTTGAAGAGTCTCGGGCGGTGAAGGAGCGATCCGAAGAAGGGGCTTATGGTGCGGACAATCCCCTTCGTTCTATTTTTGAGGGTATAGACTCGGGAGCTTTGGAATACTTCACCGGGCTGGGCTGCCTGGAGGTGCCGAGGAAGCAGTCGCCTTCAGAAAGCGGTAGGCTGAACTCGAGCCCAAAGTTGATCAACCAATCCCGCCCCGAGTAAGGATCCCGGTCTAAAGTGTTCAATAATCATCACCATCCCGGAAGATGCTCGGTGTTACGCCCCATATTTTCGTACGTGAAAGTACGCCATAAGAAAATTGATGAAAGCTCGAAAATGAGATGTTACATCCCGCATTTTAGTATGTTAAATTTACGTCGTAAGTTAATCGACGTAAGTTCTGGAATGAGGTTTATTTGAGACACCCATTAGTTGCAAATATGAGTGACATTAGTTGACATTTACGAATAGTACAACTAGATATTAATACTAGAATGTTAAAAAAAAATACGAAGACATGCACTGGAATCTTGGAAGGGATAAAAATTACCTTAGTGTGTGTTACAACCCATATTCACGTACGTTGGTTCATGCCATAAGTTAGTCGACGTAAATCTAAGAAGCGATTATCTTTGAAATGATAAGAAG
Source organism: Nicotiana undulata (assembly GCA_005239495.1). Taxonomy (NCBI): domain Eukaryota; kingdom Viridiplantae; phylum Streptophyta; class Magnoliopsida; order Solanales; family Solanaceae; genus Nicotiana; species Nicotiana undulata. The sequence goes on along the minus strand of ML260350.1, from coordinate 69,301 downwards.
TTAATCCTATTGATCTTAAATGATACAAGAGTGTATAAGGGTGATTAACAAGTATTAGAAGTTAAACGAATCAAGGATGTTGTAACTCGTATTCTTGGGTCTAGGGGTGCTTAATATTATCAAGAGGTATTATTTTAAGGTATTTGAATCATATAATATCCATATCATAGTCTTGAAGTCAAACGAGTTATGAAACAAAAGTCGACAAGAGTTGTCGTAACTTAGGTTCATAGTTTTACTTAAACTTTAGGTCACATTTTATTAAGATTTTCTCCAAATCTACTTGGAATTACGGGGTTATCTACCCATAAAATTGAAGATCTATGAGTCTAGTTTCCAACGTATTAAATCGTTTATCAATACGATATAGGAGTAGAGAGATATAGGCATTATTGCGAGACTGCACAAGCTGCTAGGTGACAAGTAGGTGTGTCACCTACTTGGTTAACTGATAGCCCAAAACTAGACAATTTCGGGTCGTCCAAAGATCCCATTTAAAGGTTTATCTCCTGAAATATAACCCTCATTATATATCACCAATAACCAGACCTAAACCCCTGCAAACTTCCTCCCAAAAGTATCCACAAACCCTAATCGAGTTTCCCTCTCTTTCAAGTTCTAATTGGGGGTAAAACCTAGAGTTTGAAGAACCAAGATAAGGGATGAGTTATCCAAGAAGTAAGGTAAGTTTCCTGCTCTATTTCATCCATTTTTTCTGCTTTAAATTCATGGTAATTCGTTGTATACTTGCAAGAACTCACGGGACAGTGATCGGAAGCCGTGAGTTCGAGTTATTCACTTGTAGCGGACTGTTTTGTGGACTGTTTTGTGTTGCTGTTGGGATGCGTGGTGTACTACTGTTTTGTGGAGTTTTGGAGGAGTAAGGGTGTGGAGAAACACCATATAGATTTAGGGTTTTGGGCTGGTCGTTCGTCGTAACATTTCCGGGTCGTTTGACACGACTACGGTGGTCGTCTTATGCATGAAGTGATTAGGTTGTGTGTGGACTGTTTTGGGAGGCTCAATGTAATTATTATTGATGTTGTTTGGGCTGTTTGGTGATTGTTTTGACTTGTGTGAAGTCATATATATAGGGTAGGTGCTGTCCGTTTCATCGTAAAATAGGTTGTGGTCGATACATAATAGTTATGACGCTTAAAGGATAACGATAGTGTCGTTTCTCTTATTGTAGACTAAGGAGTCATGACAATTGCATAGCTTGAGATTGGGGAAGTATATACAAGTTATGTGAGGCTATCCCTTTCCTTATTTTGCACGACTCCGATTGTACATAATGCAATGAACGAGCTTCCAAAGATACTCTACTCTTAGAAGCTAGCAGTACTTACATTGTTTCCCTTCTTATGGAATAATTGATGTTGAGGTTGCTTCTCTTATTTTTGTGTTATCAATGTTGTTGGTACTTCCCGATTCTTAAAGATTCTTGATGAAGAGTTAATCGTAATAACGTGTACGGAGAATATCGAACTTACGTCACTCTGAAAGGTTCAGATTATGATTCCAATGAGTCCTACATGCATTATATATATATATATATATATATATAGATCTATTTTACTCTACCGAGCCGCGCTATAGTCAGCCGGGTATGGCACCTATTGTGCAACCACTGATCAGTTGGGTTTGCCGAGCTCCACGTGGCCGGGTACGTTTTACCGAGTCTATTACGGCCGGGTACGATATGATGATGATGATGCCCACAGAGGCGGATGTTTTAAAGGTGTATATATATATATATATATATATGTATGTATCACGCATTTCATGTCAGTAGCCCTCAGAGGTACCCAGATGTTACATGTTGTATATTCTATATCCTCGTTTACATTACTGTTCTTACTTATGCTTTCCTGCCTTACATACTTAGTACTTTATTCGTACTGACATCCTTTTTATTTGTGGATGCTCCATGTCGTGCTGCAGGTCCTGATAGACAGGTAGACGCAACTCCCCCACCACATTAGGCTTTCCAGTTCAGCGGTTATAGGTGAGATCCCTTCTCCGAACTCGCCGTGGTTTTGGTATGAATTTTTGTTATAGATATTATGGGTATGTCGGGGCCCTATTCCGGATATGTTTCATTACTTATTCTCATTTAGAGGCTCATAGACAGGTGTCAGTTTATGTATAGTTTGGTATGCTTTGTCGGATGATTTTTATTGTATAGTCTTTCATGGAAGCGTGGTAGCTCCTAATTTATATGTAGTTTCTTGGCAGTCTTGTTATCCCATGTTATGCATGTTCATTCCATTATCTTTCATTGTTTGGTTTGCATAATCCATATCTACCACTTATATTGATATCGTCGGCCCTTAAAGATAATAAGAAGATTAGATAAAATGTACGAGGGTGCTCGACAAGTATGTCCCGGGTACTAGTATTGATCCTCTAGTTTGGGTCATGACACTGTGGTTCCTGTCCCTAATAGAGAGAGAATGTTTGGCATCCCGAAGAGCCAGTGGATGCAAGGGTAGCTAAAAGCAAAAGAATATCTTGCTGAAGTTTTTAGAATAAGGTGATAGACATAAATGTTAATAGGGAAATAAGAAGAGAGTTAATGAAGCATTATGAGTAATATGTGATATATGGATGACAACGCTAGATAAAAAAATTACAGTATTACAGAGTCTATAGTCAAGTGAAGGAAAAGATGAGAGGTGACATGCCTTGAAACAACAAAAGAGTATCGGCCATAAAGTCATATCCTCATTTCGAAAAATAAGTTCGTGACTCTAACCTGATTACCTGAAGGAAAAGTTAGACCCCAGCGTAATACAAATCAGTATGGATTGGTGAACAAGATAAACTAAACATGAATTTGGGATTGAGTGATTTGATAATAGTTAGCATCATGAGAATTACCGAGATTGCGTTCCGGTAATAATAGAATGGACGATAGAAGAATAACCTTTAAAGGTCATTCAGGAAGACGCTTCCCTAAAGCAGGCAATGTGAGCAAAGTTGAGCTTAAGGGACTATGTGTTCCAGTTACACTAGGTGTCCCCCTCATGAGTAAGAAATTTCATTATCGTGGGTACAGAAGGATTACCTCCAGGCGAGTAAGGGTCATCGACGATGTGAAAAGACGCCAAAGATAAAGAGGTAAAACATCTATAGGTAGATCGTCGTGGCTCTAAATCTTAGTACTCCCCTAAATGGGGGAATATGGAGGGACGTGGCGTTAAGTTAGAGTTAAGTGGTTCTGGAAACTATGGAATGAGAAAGGAAGAATGCAATAAGAATGAGAAAGGGATAAGATTGCACTTATTCAAATCCTACACATATGCTATGATTCTAGAACATTATGGAAGCATGGCGTCAAGGAAAGGAAGTGATGGTTCCTGCCTGGGATGTTATTGATAAATAAGGAGCCAGTGCGAGAGGTCAGTTTAGACAAAGGAAATAACCCATGAGGGATTAAGTGGAATATAGATATGAGAATGGACCAACGAGCGGTTAGTAGTTGATTCGGGAAGAGTCTAGTTATGGCTAGATAAGAGGTTACATATAAATAAACAAATCATGCAAGATAAATATAGTGAACCCCAACATAAGGAATTCAGTCTCGTAGATACGACATCATGACCCTTGAGAAATATTCAGATAGCAGTTGGGGTAGTTAAAGTTACCATATGAATGTTACAGAAATAAAAGAGAGTCTCACTAGGAAAACAATCAAAACTTCAATTCAGAAACAACTGTACGAGCACATGAGCATAGAGGTAAGTAACTAAGGATAATTGTAGGCGATGCAGGACATCAAAAGTTTTGTCGATCATACGATGTAATAATCTCGCAGCTTTACAAGAGTCAGAGGGTCCTCCCTGAGTACTACAATGAAAGACTAGCTGAGGAAATAAGGAAGAAGGCGTCAAACTAAACATGGTAACTTGAAGGAAAAATGGTCATGTAAAAACAGTCTCACTACAAAATTGTATGCACTCCAAAAGAAAGTGTCACCTATCATGGTTAATGAGAAGGAAATGAAACCAAAAGTAATATTCGAGACCATATGAGTTGAAACGAAATTATGGTATGCGTGAAAACTAAGATAAGCTAAGTATGCACACAACAAGGGGGCAGAAAGACCAAGAAAAGTAATATTACATTTAAATAAAGCTGAGAAGGAATGAAAGGAATTAGTTACATTATGAACGCACTTAATATTTTGAAGTATTGCAACATATATATTGACAATCATACAGTCGTAGAAGACTCCGGTATAGGTTAAAAGAAAGAATTAAGTCCAGGTCATAGACAAAGGATTCAAATGTTAGAAGGTTGTATCATGGATATTCCGTACCTCCCATGAAAGGCTAAAGTAATAATTAATACCAAGAGCCGCGGATCGGAAGATAGCTTAAGCCAACATAAAGGCTGATCAGAAGGAAGAGGAAACTAAATCAACCAAGTAAATCAGGAGTCTGATTATTGGACCCAGAAAAAATTATAGAAATCGTGATTGAGAACATAATGGAATCACTCTTGATATCAGAGGTACAAGATAGTACAACATCCATATTCTGTGACGGCTCTACGATATAGCCTGTTAGAAGAGTACCAGCCTCATAAGAAGTCAGTATGAAGCTCCCACCGGATTATGTATGCGCCAGAGGTGCAAGTATTATAATAGATCTCCAAGTTGTGGATGTAAATCATACCTATGTGGAAGGGAGATTATGAAATAGATAAAAGATGTGATGCGAGATTTGAAGATAAGTAAGGTAAAGGTGAACAACGTACGAGATAGTCAAATGCAGAAGGTTGTGACTAGCCCATACTTCGAACAAAAGGTTAGAAGCGATGTGATTCAGTATCTAAGAATGATAGCGACATCGTCAATGGCATATCTTCCAGCCTATGGTTTCTAGGTATCAAGAGGTCTAGTTAAGAGGTTAAAGAAGAGTTAGAGATGATGTGATATCTCGCTTGATGTTCCAGAATTACATGAGGAAATAGGTCGCAAGATGATAAGGTTTTACGAAGACAGGGGCATGGATAAAAAAAGGGCGAGTGAGAAGGTAACGAAAATGCATGTTCATTTATTGTCACAATATAGTAAAGGGAAGTGGGTTAGAGTAAATAATCACAAAGAGGGGGTTGGTAATCTGAGGGGTCTCATAGCATTCGATAAATGCCTAGGCGAGTTCGAATTGTGTCCATGATTCCCAATTCTAAGATGAATGTGTTAGATTATGAATTAGATTGACGTTGCTTGACGGTCCGGTGATTTGGGAATAGGAATTAGAAAGGAACTTCAACTCCAGGTATGTATGGCTAACTTTAACCTTTGTAGAATCCTCTTGTTAGTGTCCGAGCATACGGTATGTGTACTTTGTTTGAGAATATGTGAATTGACTGTCCAATTGTGTTGAGGCGTAATACTTCACTCCCTGAATTTCTTGTTGACTACTATGCTAGTTGAGATTGTGAAAAGTGGTTTGTTGTGCCTATCTTGTTATGTGCAAAGCTCGTAAAATGCTCGAGGGTATCGATATGAAAGTATGTGTTAATGAATGAAAGAATGTTAATATGCCCAAGTATGGGAATGTATATAATGGCTAAAAACCGTGTGTGGTAAGTAATGAAAAAGGGTATTGTGAAATGATGTAATTGAGTTGAACGATTATGGAAACACCGTGTACATGAATTATTGCTTGGTGAGAGTCATTGTGCCTTGAGTCCACATAGCGAATTGTTGATATGAACTTGTGTTACTTGTAATGAAGTTCCTTGTGATAAATGTTTTGGTGATTGTTGTTATGAAATGTGATTGTCTGGTGGGATCGGGTTGCACGCCGCAACACGGGGTAATAAGGTTGGACGAGGTAATAAGGGTGGGCGAGGTAATAAGGGTGGACGAGGTAATAAGGGTGGCCGAGGTAATAAGGATGGAATGTGGTTGTGCTAAAATTAGAATCTGTGAAACTCTTGAATATGGTGGTGTTGAAATGAGAATCTGTGAAACTCTTTGGTTTTTTCTGTTCCTGTGCAATACTTGTTGGTTCCATTAACTGTCTCTTATCTGTGTATTGTTTGATTGTACTTAGGGTAAAGTTGGTTCATACATAATAGTACTATTCCACAGTACTAACGTCCCTTTTGTCGGGGGCGCTACATCTTTTATATGGATGTAGGTGGTTCCATAGCAGGTAGCTCAGCCCGCCGTTAGTGGTGCCTCCTCTTCATCTCTTCAGCAGGTTTGGTGAGCCCCTCTTCCTCTCGGGGTCGCGTGTGGATTAAACTATCCTCTTTTTCTTATGTTGTAAAGGTATAGCTGGGGCCTTGATGCCGGCAAGTTATGTAAAACTCCTAAGAGCGCTTAGAGGCTCCGTAGACACTGTGTGGGTTGTATATGTATATGTACATGTATATTTTGGGTGGTAGTTGTACTCACTCGTAACTGTGGATTGCGAATCAGAAATGTTGTATGTAGCTTGTATATTCCGGATTATCTATTGTTGAAAACTAAAAGAGGAAAACGGAATTATGTTGTAAAGTGTACTTTGACTCTAAATTGGCTAACTCATATGGAATAATGTACGTTATGAACACGGGGTAATACGTTGGGTAGGAAAGTCAATCCAGGTCCTCTTGACCGGGTTCATCCGGTTAGGCGCCGGTCCCATCTCTCGGTTTTGGGGCGTGACTATCGGCTCAAGGGAAAAAGAGTACAACACGTTCTTTCATGCCTAATAGTTGCATCATTCTTTGGTTGTTGCCTGCAAGGTTTAGTCTGATTTGCAATATATGTAAAGAAAAGAAGGAATAGGGTCGTACCTTAATAGTAGTATCATTTTAGGTGGGTTACGTTCTAGTTATTTAGTAGTCTCTCACCGTTCTATGCTTCGAGTTTGTAAAAACCTTTACCGGTAATCTTGACAATTCGATAAAGACCTTCCTAATTCGATCCCGGACTCCCTTTGTTCGGGTTCCGGGTGTTCAATGTCACCTTTCTTAACACCAAGTCCCCGATATTGAAGTGTCGGAGGTTGTCTCTCCGGTTGTAATATCTTTCGATCCACTATTTTTGGGCGGCCAACCGGATGACGCCGGCCTCGCGCCTCTCGTCCAATAGTTCCAGGCTCATGCACATGGCCTTACCGTTTGACTCTTCGGCTGCATATGAAAACCTAAAACGGGATTATCCTTCCTCGACCGATATTAATGCTTCGTCACCATAAACCAACGAGAACAGGGTGGCCCCTATACTAGATTTTGAGGTCGTACGATATGCCTATAGGACTTTGGGCAAAATTTCCTTCTAATTTCCTTTGGCATCGGTCAACCTCTTCTTAATGTTTTGGAGTCTGGTCTTGTTTGTAGACTCCGCCAGCCCGTTCAAACTATTGTGATAGGGTGTAGATAGAAGTTTTTGATCTTATGGTCCTCGAACAATTTGCTCAACTTACTGCCGATGAACTGCTCCCCGTTGTTGCATACGATCTTGGTCGGCACTCCGTACCGACATATTATGTGGTCCCAAATAAAATCAATAACTTCTTTCTCCCTTACTTACTCAATAGCCTGAGCTTCAACCCATTTAAAAAAATAGTCAGTCATAAATAATATAAATTGAGACTTACCTAGTGCCCATGGTAGGGCACCGACGATGTCCATACCCCATTTCATGAATGGGCAAGGTGGAAAAACCAAATGCAGTAGCTCCTCGAGCTGGTGAATCATCGGTCCGTACCTCTGACATCCTTCGCATTTTCGTATGAACTCCTTCACATCTTTCTCCATGTCGATCCAGTTGTAGCCGGCTCTAATTATCTTACGAACTAGTGATTCGGCACCCGAATGGTTTGATCTCTCCCAAACTCACACCACTAATTTAGGTAGTGAGGCGGTCGAAGAAATAATAAAAACCTAATGCAAGTCGGGGTCGAATCCACAGGGAGTTAGATTTTGGATTAGGTATACACCTAATGTGAATGTATGATGTGCCGCAAATTAAACTTCCACATTTTCAATTGTTTCTTATACTTCTACTTTTAAGCTATTGATTGTAATTGCAAAGCTACAAGACAATATTTTTGGTTTTGATCGTTTTTCAAGATATGAAATATCTAGGGTTGCGACTTCCGCTTAGTTGGTTACCTAACGGATTTAGAGCTTTACGACATGATTGGTTGATCGGGATATAATATAGCAATCACACAGAATTACTCACTCTATACCTCTCGATAGTTTGAGTGATTTTGCTCGATTTGGCTTTCTCAAGTCAAAATGGGTAATTCATGAAGCAAGTGATAAATGCTTTAGTCGGGTCTTACTATCTCTAGGTTCGACCCTTTAATTGGGGCTATCAATTTTTTGAGTTCACTCCAATTCCTAGTTAACCAAGTTTCCCTAGACTTAGTCTTTCTTTCTCAAGTAGAGACTAAGTCAATTAGGCATGAATCAATGTTTACAACAATCAATTCTCAAAATTCTATCAAGAACTAGGCTAAATATCATAGACCCACTCATAAATAAGCCCTAAATCAAATACCCATTAAGTACCCATACTAGGGTTGGACCACAACCCTAGCTGAGGGTTTAGCTACTCATGGAAAATGAAGAAATTAAAGAAGAAACTAAGATAAAATTCATAATATTTGATTAAGGAAAGAAAATCTAATGTTTAAAAGCTAATCTAGTACAATGTTGCCCAAAACAGTAAATAAAAACATTTCAGGTGCTCCCAACTTACAAAACTTAACCTAAAAAAAAATTTCTATTTATACTAAGCTAAAAAGATCTAACAATATTTCCTCTGCAGAGGTTGTGCGACCGCAAAATTCTGTGTGCGGTCCGCACTTTGAGCTTGACTGGTCAACTGAGCTTTCTGCGGTCACATAAAACTGTGATGCCTCCACACTTCATCTAAGTGTTCGGACCGCACATTTCTTAGTGCGACCACATACTTGAACTTGGACTGGGGCTGGACCTCTTTCTGCGGACCGCATAATTATGATTGCGGCCGCACTTTGTCCTCCTGTGGCTGCACAGTAATAGTGTGGTCCGCACATATTCAATCTTCTATAAAACATGTTCTCTAAATATGGTCTTTTGCTGGCCACACAATTATGAGTGCGGTTGCACTTGGCATCCTGCGGCCGCACAATAATAGTGTGGTCCGCACATCTTCAAGATTCCTAATAAATGGCTCTCTGAATCTCCTCTTCTGCGGCCGCACAATAATTGTGCGGTCCGCACTCTATGAATAATTTCCATCAATGCTCCTTCAGAGTTTGCGGCCGCACACAATGTTTTGCAGTCCACACTGTGGCCCCTTTTTTCCTTGTTTTGGTCCTTGTCCAATTCTACTCCTTTTTGAGTTGGTTTTCACTTCTTTGGCTCTTTTCCCAATATTCTTCCAATAAAGCACATTTCATTAGTTTTCGGGAGTACCTTTAAGAAATTTTGAGCTAATACATAAGTAAAAGAAAGCAAATAAGCAGTCATAATCCCTACTTATCAACTCCCCCAAACTTAAGCTTTTGCTTGTCCTCAAGCAATTAAGGCAATTCCCACCTCCACTAGAAAAGGACTATTTCAGCTGGCCTAAGTTGAGTCAAACACAAATCAATTCGGACCAACAATTACCCACACACTCATGAATCATTAACAAGCCTATGATTTGAAGGCTATAATGTGAAGCTTGAGCATCAACGGTTGACTTAGTTCATCAAGGAAACTTGCACTTTCATGCAAGTCGCTGTGGATCCCAAACTCCTCCTCCTATACTCTCTGGAAGCTCATGTCATTCACGAATGAAGAATTCAATTCAATGACTCGAGAAAGATTCACTTATCACTCTCAAAAGAATGTCACAAGCCTGGATCTAAGTACCATATGCTTGCCCCTCATGTAGATCACCACTAATGTAAGCTTTCTTGGCTTGAAATCATGTAGGGCTTTTTCCGCATGCAATCAAGGCTTTTGGGCTAAGGAGGGAAATATCGGAATGGAATTGTTTCATCTTTCCTTTAGCACTTCATATTCTCTTGTTGGCTCTTACTTTGCCGACTCTTTGAGTCATTTTCTTTTCCCTTAGGGGGATTAGAGAGACTTGACATCACTCTTTCTTTGCCATTCTATTCATATTCTCCTTAGTTGCTTTCCCCATGCTTTGCGCTTTCGCTTTCTTTTGCATCTTTTCAACTCTTTCACATTATTCACTTTCTTTTTGTGCTTTTCTTTGTTCTTCCTTTATTTTTCTTTGCCTTTCCTCTTCTTTATTTATTTTCTCTTTTTGTGCCCTGAAACCATCTTAAACTCCTCGCCCCTCCCCCAAACTTATGGTTTTTCCATTTTAATCATATGAGTGCTAAAAATAGTTCGGGTGCCAATAGAGAGTCATTATAAAATGGTTAAAGGATTGTAATGTGGTTATTGAATAAAAAGGCTTTAGGATCAAAAGGGTTTACTAAGGATGATATCATTGGTGGGCCATGGAAGGTTTCAAAATAGGTCAAAGAAAGCCTACTATCACTTCTCAAGCCAAGCTAACTTAGAGTTTCACCTAGAAACACATTCGGGGCATGTTCTAGACCATTCGCACGGGTACTTGGACTTGCAACAAAATACCTCACCTCTCACACAACTGGATTGTCAAAGAGAATAGAGTCGAGGGCCCATAACAACTGCATTCAAGATTGAAAATTGCTAATGGTTCAACTAAACCACCCTATATTGCCTAAGTCAACACAAGAGTCACAAGGTCAGTAACTAGAGCTATTTTTTTTTACAACAACTTGTTTTTAACCATAAGCGCGTAGTTAAGTGTGTTGGTACCAAGTGAAGCATGCTCGACCCTTATTTATTCATTAACACTACTTGTTTCTACCTTAACATAAAAAAACTGATTCGATCCCTTAAAAAGGTTGTTACGCCACCCATCGTTGGGAAGAGCCACCCGGTTCACACAAGACCCTTCTTTGGAAAGAGCCATGGCATTAAGAAAACCAAAGGCTTATTGTTCACTGACACATAAAATGAAGCTAACAAATCAAAAATAAGCTAATAAAGTAACTAATAATCTATACTATTAAGAAGACAAAACGAAGAAGCTATGAAATAAACTACTGAAAGTAAGGAAAATGATTATACAAATCGAGGGGAATAGAATATATATACAAGAAGGATGAATATATCATAACGAGGGAGAAAAATAAAAATAAAAGAAAACGAAAAAGAGTATTAAAGTTATTACAAGCCCAAATATAATTAAATGTCATCATAATATCATCACATTCATCCAAAATAAACCAAAACTGGACCACCCCCAGAAAAAGAACAAGCATTGTCCTTAATGCTTAGCAAAAGCAAAATAAAATAGGGTAGAGAGTAAAGAAAACTCCTTATGTGGTCTCGGGGTGACTGACAACATCACCACCCTCGGTCTCCTCTAACTGTATCTCATTATCACGGGGCAGATGGATAACAGGGTTGGGGAGCATCTGAAGCATCTCCTCGGCAGTGGGGGCAATGAGAACTAGCTCGTCAGTCTGGCTAGTTGGTTCCTCTACTGATGGTGCTGCTGATACTGATGGATCTGTCTCCATCAGTAGGTCAAAAGGCTAATCATCAGCTGCTACCATCTTCATCACCTCCTTTCTCAAACTCTCCACAGCTTTCTTTGAAGCTTGAGACTTTCTCATCTTATTCACCTGCTTGGTTAACTACTCAATAGATCCCCATGAGCTACCAATGTGTCCATGATTGTCTTCTGGTTGTCCAGAATCTTCTTTAATGTTTCCTCCACTGACGGAGGGACATGTGGCACTCCTGGAGTAGAGGACTGTTCCGCAACAGTACTGGATATGTCAGACAGCTTAGAAGTGGCTGTCTGCATCAAGTTGTTGAGGCTCGCCGATGTTTGGGAGACTCGCAGTGCAGTAAGAGGATAAGTGGATGAGGTTGGCACTGGTACTGCAACTGATGGCCTGGAAGATGACGGTGGTGGTATGGAGGCTGTCTCGATGGATGGTTCGGCCGCCGTGGAAGGCATGGGAACTGTAGATGGCTCAACAGCAACCTCTGAACCCACAACCGATGGCTCGTCAGACTGACCACCGGTGGTAGTGACCTTACCCTTGAACGTTGGGTTGTCCGCACCTTGCAAGTGATACCATGTAAAAGGCTTATTGGCCTTTAGTTTTGTGTTATATGGCCTCGACTCCACCCTGGCATCATTAAAGTAATCTGTGAGGGTGTTTGGATAAGAATAAGACTTTTCACTTTTTCGGATCGCCAATGTGATGTTGGTATACATGATGGCACCCACATTGATTGGGTACCTCGCCATAATAAAAACCACCAAAACTGCTCAGGGAAGTGGGAGGATGTTCTCATTCAGACTCGGGTCAATCCGACTACAAACAAAGGTCTGCCACCCTTTTGCTTCAAAATTGAGGGTGGCCCGGATGATAGGAACTCTAGCTGTAATCCATGGGGGTGGTGGTCCTCGGGCCGCCAAAATCTCAGCTAGCCAAGGGCGAGCTGCATCACCCATAGCCAACTTCTCTAAGTACTGGATTGCCTCTACTTTCTCTTAACCCACATAAGCATTCAAAGAGACGGCATCGAAGCGGACTTTCAAATTCCTCACTTTTGTTACTTTTATCCCCTTCTTGACGTGAGCCACATTGGCGTATAACTCCATGAGAAAGTGCTCATTTGCATCTAATATTCAGTAGAAACTGTCGCTCAAGTGTGAGCAACCTTTTGGGCCACAATTCCCAGAATCTGTTAAATGCTGTCAAGCTGACGAATCTATCTTCCCACATTTCCTTCTTCTTTGACCTCTCAAGGAAACCCACTTGAGTGTCCCCCCTCTACCATCATCCAGGACATCATCATCATCGACATTAATAGAAATTGGTGTCGGAGGAATAGGTAAAGAGGAGGGCTCGAAACCCTGGCTTCCCGTATCAGAACCCTCAAAAGAGCTGGATGTAGGTTCATTGCGCAATTGATAGCGCCTCGTGGGTTGGGATGGTTGGGACTGAGCCTCAGGATGGACCTCCATAGAATGACCCTCGGAGGCTTCCCTAGATGGGACATATGAACTAGGTTTAGAGGGATTTGTGTCCCTCCCTCTCCCGGTGGTCGGCTTTTTAGCAATAGGCTTTGACTGCACTCCAGGTGGGTGAGTGCCTTTACCTCTGACTCGGGAGGATTCACCTCTCCCCTTTGATGTATCGCCTCTACCACGTGATTTAACCATTGTATGCAATACAAAGTATATAGGTAAGTTGAGTTCAAAACGATTAAAACAGTTGCAGAACAAATGCTGCACAACAATCATCAAAGAGATAGTGCGGACCACACAATTCTTAGTGCGACCGCACACTGTCTAGTGCGGACCACACAGTTCTGAAGTGCGGTCTCACACCCTGAAGAGTGGACCACATAATTGTTAGTGCGGCCGCACATCATCAAGTGCGGGCTGCACAATTTTGAGTGCGGCTGCACAAGTCCAGACCTGAGTTTTCTATTTCTCTGAAGGTTAAGAGTGCGGTCGCACAAATTTTTATGCGGCTGCACAATTTTTCTGCGGACCGCTAAATTTTTAGTGCGGTCCGCACATTTCAAGCACCAACTTTACATTTAACAGTTATGCGAACCGCACAAAAATATGTGCGGCCACACAATTCAAACAGTTACGGCACTAAACTTAGGGTTCTTGCAATTTGTTCACAAATTAAACATGGTATGCACAAATTGACAAGATTGGTGGTTTACCCAGTCCCTAATGAACATTCATGAAATATCTACATGAGTTTTACGCACATATTAAGCACATTTGAAATTTTTAGGCCTAAAAATAACCAAACTATTCAAAGAAAACAAAAACAAAAATTAAGAAAAATAAACAAAAATCTTACATGGATTGACATACCAGTAATGACTGATGCAGGTCAGAATCTAACTTGATGGATTGCGTGTGATTTGTAAATTAATTTGTGATGCACAATGTTTTCTTAGGGCTTGGGAGTTCAGAGGGCGTAAAGTGTGAATAGTGGTGAAAAGCCTTGTTAATACTTTGACTAAGTCGGTCAAAAACTTACATGAGTGTGGTCCGCACTTTTTACCTATTGTTAAACTTAGCTTCTGAGGTACGCACAAAAATGAGTGTGGCCGCATATTCTCATGTGGTCCGCATACTTTTGTGTTCGGCCGCATTTTGGCCACTTTCATGTAAAACCAAACTTCAGAGAGTTGGTGATTTTGGGTCTCCAATTGTGCGGCCGCAGACCCTTCTCTGCGGTTGCAAGCATTTTTATACGGTCCGCACAATTTCAACACTTGGCCAATTTTTCCAGATTGTCCCCGCAATGCACACTCATTCATGCAATACACTTCAAAACCAGTTAGCTCAATACAAAACCTATCTTAAAAGGAAGAAAATGAAAAAAATGAAAGGAAACATGGGTTGCCTACAAAGAAGCGCCTGATTTAACGTCGCGACACGACACAAGTTACCATCAATCACTTGAAATGAAGCAACGCCACAATGTGGCCTTCATCAACCTTTCGAAGATAATGTTTCACTCGGTGACCATTGACTTTAAACACTTCATGATTTTTGTTCTTCAACTCTAATGCACCAAAGGGTGTCACATGCGCAACTTCAAATGGGCCACTCCACTTGGACTTCAACTTTCCCGAAAATATCCGCAACCGAGAATTGAACAATAGCACAAGATCTCCTTCTTTGAACTTTTTATTCCGGATATACTTGTCATGGATATACTTCATCTTGTACTTGTATAAGGACGAACTTGAATTTGTATGGAACCGGAATTCGTCAAGCTCATTCAATTGTGCTACCCTTAAGTTGGCGGCGATATTACATTCAAGATTAAGCTTCTTAAATGCCCACATAGCCTTGTGCTCAAGTTCCACCGGTAGGTGACAAGCTTTCCCGAGCACTAACTGATACGAAGACATACCAATTGGTGTTTTGTAATCCGTCCTATAAGCCGAAAGAGCATCATCAAATTTCTTCGACCAATCCATCATGTTGGCAGGTGGTGAGGGGCATCTCATTTTTCTTAGAAATCCCATCGGCCCTTTGACATTCATCACAACTATTGACGAGATCACTAGCGTCCTTGTAAAGAGTAGGCCAATAGAATCCACAAGTCAAAACTTTTGTAGCCATTCTAGCTCCACCATGGTGACCACCATATGGTGAAGAAAGGCAAGCCTCAAGAATTCCCATTTGTTCTTCCTCCGGTACACATACAAATCCGGAAGAGATAAGGCTCATCCCAATAATAGTCAAGGCAATCCCATTTGAGCTTCTTCCTTTGGTTTTAAGAGAACTCATTCGGTACAATGCCACTCACAAGATAATTTTCTATGTCGGCGAACCATGGCATCCCGATAATAGAAATGGCTAGGAGTTGCTCGTCGGGAAATGAATCATTCATCTCAAGGCCATCATGTGGCCTCCCCTTCTCCTCCAAACCAGACAAGTGGTCCTCCACCTGGTTTTCATTACCCTTGCAGCTTGAATCTCTAGATCAAACTCTTGCAAAATAAGTACCCATTGTATTAGTCTTGCCTTATGTTGTTTTAGACGTCAATACCACACAAGAATATAGGTTAAAAGTGTGGTACCCAATTTTTCGAGTGTTGTCTCACAAGAAGAACCTGGATCTTCTTTGTGTTCCAACTTCTACTGGTGCGGAATAATAAAAGCAGTAAAGTAAAAACATAGATATTTTTACGTGGAACACACCTGGCTCAAAAGGTTAAAAAACCAAGACCTACTCCTCAGTAGGATTTCCTCAAACTCTTCACTAAAAACTCTGAGCCAAACGGACTTACAAAATAAACTCTTTTGTAATCCTAGGACTAACTCTAATCCCTTCGTATCAACTAGCCTCTAGCTAATTTCTACAAGTTTCATGTTAACTCTAAGTTGAACAATGTGTACCTATTACAATTGCTTCTATGAAAGCTGATAAGATACAATATTGAAACACCTACTACAATCAACTAGACTCAATAAATCAACGATTAAACTGGTTCTTCTAGTTGAACTGTAGCCTTTGTATCGCACACTAAATCTGCTTGCAAAATAACAGGGAATTTTGCTTTCAGATCTTGATTCACTTCTGTACTCGTGCGTCCAAAATCCAGCAGAAATACTTCGAGTATTTATAGAGTTAGTAGTTGAGTTTGTCAATCAATTCTAGTTCGACTCTTCCTGGGAGAAAGAATTTGAATTAAAATCAACTTCCTTCCTTTAGTACTTCTCCTTGCTGAATTCAACTTCTATTCTCTCATAAGTTTGCAACCTTTTCGCATTAGGAGACAATCTCTTGGTTCATTGATAAGTCACAGTCACAAATAACTCCTATGCATATATGGTTCATGTGCCAGCTATTCAGTTCCAAGATGTGTGCCCTTATGTGCCCCTTTGTCAATCTTCAAAACTATGTAGTGACATGGATCAACAAATTCCCCCTTTTTGATGATGACAAACTCTGTGCTTAATCCTGTATACACTTCAAACACTTTGTACGATTTTAAGCATTAATCATTGAGAAACCAGGTTCATTAGGTTATAAATATCACTTAAAAAACATTCGGCACATATCATCCCCCTTTTGGCATCATCGAAAAGATTGAAAAATGATACACTTACCAGATTGATTAATTATTACTCATGGCCATTGAGGCAACTGCAGGTGCAAAGCATGATTAATCAACACAAGAAGCCAATAAATGTAAGCTAAATAAGAAAATGAAACAAGTCAATAACTAGAAGCAAAATTCAATGATTAGTAACGATTATAAAATACCATACAGTAAAACAAAAACAAACCAACCATGAGCAAAAAACAGAAAAAGATAGAAACAAGTTTAACAAGACAGAAACACGTCCCGAACTGGGCACTTGAAAGGTTATGGGGAAACTCTGGATAGCCTAAGAATGGGAAGCTGCAGAGGAGGTTGTGGTCTTGGATTGTAGGAGAGAAAGCATCTGCTTAATAACACCCTCATTCTTATCTTTCTCCGTTGCTAATTCAGCCCTGAGAGCATCCCGCTCAGCTTCAACCTCAATCACACGAGACTTAAAACGAAGGATCTCCCTATCCTTGAACTCACTTTCCTGCACCAGAGTTCTTACTTTGCTGTTGACTAGCTGCTTCCTAGATGAACCAGGTTCATATATAGGAACATTGACAATGTAATCACACAACAACAAAGTTTCCTTCCCAAAATAATCCTTGGCAGTCGCCATTTCAGCCTTCTTCACTGGAACCCCAAAATGAGCAAGCACATCTGTCAGAATAAATCCATATGGGATCGCATGTGCTTTTGTTCCATTCACAACTCTGTCCAAGAGTTGGATGATGAAAGATTGCCAATTTATTTGCTTTCCCCTGTACAAGCATTCCATCAAGGTCAGATCCATATAATTGGAAATGTTCCTTCTTTCTTGTCTGGGCAGTAGAAACTTGATGACGAACTCGAAGAATATCTTGTGTTCTGGCTTCATTTCACTCTTGTGGACAGGCCTGGGTTCAATCTCTTTCTCTTTATCACTGAAGAACCTGGTGATGTTAATTGTTGAGGCCATTCCATCTAGACTAGGCCATCTTTGCCTTGTGTAGTCCTCATATCCCTCAGCTGGTATGTCTAGAATAACACCCAGTTCTTTAGCATCAAAGGAAACTTCAATTCCTTTGACCATTGATGTGACCCTTCCGTTCTTGACAATCACATTCCCTATGAATTCTACCAACTCAGCTTTTGCCAGCCTGCCTTCCATACGAAGGACCATGTCCTTCCATCCCTGCACCTTTAGAGTTCCCAGTAAATACTGCATTCCAGTCTCATCTAGATCCTTCATCAGCTTACCCTTCAGAATTGTTCTTTTTCCAAACATGGTAACTCTGTCAGTCACCTCTCCGATTTCCTTCTCCTCATCTCCACTCCAGTCTGCATCATCATCCTCTTTCTCAACAATTTTTACTTTCTTTGGCTTGGACCTGGTATTTTTTACGATGCTTGGAGTTGCAGCAGACACAACAGTTGACTTTTTTGAAGAAGCCTTAGCCTGTTTGGGTTTTGGTGTCCTAACCACAACTGGAGCCAGCTGCTCCTCATGTTGGACCAGGTCCAACGTCTCTTCTTCAATAACAACAGCCTCAACAGGCTCTCCAACATTTGCTTTTCCCTTTGCTGCCCCCTTCTTCTTGCTCTCTTGTAGAGCCTTTCCAATTTCTCTTCTTCATCTCTCACAGTGCTACGAGTAGCTCGTACTTTTGGAGTAGCAACACCAGCAGCTTCAGAAACTTTCCTCTTCTTTGAAGGAACTGGGTGAGTTGCCTTCTTGGACTTTTGAGTCCTCCTTTTCTTGGGGTTATAGGACTCCCCCAATTTTTTCAGCCTTTCAGCCAATGTTTCCTCCCCAGATGAACCAGGTTCATCTGTGCCTTTCTTCAAACTTGCAAGACCTGCTACAGCCTTCTCAACTGTACTTCCCTCTAATTCTATGATGTTTTCTCCAACATTTTCATGAATGGGACCATAGATAACCAGCGTGGTACCATCCCCCCCAGAACCCCTCTCAACTTATTTTCCCTCTCTCTCAGAAATTCTTTCTTTTCTACCACCCCTCTGCCTACTTGGCACTTCAACATCAATAATAGACCTAACCAACACGAATCTTTTATCAGCAGAAGCAGCTTCATAATTAGTTTCAGGATTACCTTTCTCAGAGCTTGTTGAACCAGGTGCGTCTTCCTCGTTGGCTGATTTAAAAGATTCACTGGACGAATCTGTCTTAGAACCTTTGTCTGCTTCAATAAGATCTTCCAAGAATTTTTCCCGAGTCCCATAAGCAACAGTTTTCCGGGCAAGAACTTTGACACGACGATTCTTGGGCGCAGGAGTAGGGTTTGGAATAGGTTTAGGAATGGGTGTATTTTCAGGGGTTAATGAGATTTCTGGTGATTGAGAACTGTATAAAGATGGAGAGTTAGATCTAGACTCATAATTTCCACCATCATAATCACGATTAGGTGATGAAGTAGAAGAAGAAGCAGGTGGTGGTGAAGACATGCTTATGTGATGTTAGGAAGAAAAAGACGAGCAAGCAGTTTTGGATTGTGGAATGAGTTGCACTTGGTTCGACGGTTTCTTTATGAAGAAAAGAGTAATGATGACCCTTATATAAGATTTGGCTGGGGAGATTACAACTACAGAACATTTACTCAATTAGAGTCTAATCGCCGAAGGACTGACATTGATTAGATATTTAATTTCCCACTAAAACTAGGCTACTTAAGTGAAGATGGGACTTATTCAAACTGGTTCAATTTGGGTAAGTACGAAGTATTTGAATTTGAACAAATTATGGAAAGAATCCTTCTCATGTATGACTGTAATTGAATTAATATATGGAGAAGAGAACGTACCTCGTCAGTCAAATGAATCAGCATGGATGAGCCAGGTTCATCCTGTTAGAAATCTTTAAATTGCCTCAATTTACAAAGATAGATAAACATTATTAGTATCCAGGGAATCATATTAATACATGGCAAAAGAGTATGCCAATAAAGACATGATGCTGAGCAATTATTAATCTCATTATGTACCCAATTAGAATTTTCTAGCCAACAAGAATAACTTTTTTTTTCAAATAATTTTTTTCATTTTTCGTTTTTCCAATTAGGTAATCTTAATCATCCCTAATTCAAGCCTGTTTCTCTCAAAATGCTCCATACTCAGTGCTTTGGTAAAGATATCTGCAATTTTCTTATCAGTAGCACAAAATTCAATTGAGATCATTCCCTTTTCATAGTTGTCCCTAAGGAAGTGGTGTCTAACATATATGTGCTTAGTTCTCTTATGATTAACCGAGTTCTTCGTCATACTAATGCCACTAGTGTTATCACAGAAAATAGGAATGCATCCCACATCTATACCAAAGTCCATGAGTTGTTGCTTAATCCACAACAACTGAGCACAACAAGAGGCTGCAACCACATATTCAACCTCAGCAGTAGAAAGAGCTACTGAATTTTGTTTCTTGGTGGCCCAAGACACAAGGCAAGAGCCCAAGAAGTGAGCCATGCCTGAAGTACTTTTCCTGTCAATCAGGAAACCTGCATAATCAACATCAGTATATCCTACAAGGTCGAAATTACTACCTTTAGGATACAAAAGGCAAAAATCAATGGTGCCTTTCAAATATCTCAAAATTCTCTTCACTGCAGTGAGGTGAGACTCCTTTGGATTTGCCTGAAACCTAGCACATAATCCCACACTGAACACAATATCTGGTCTGCTAACAGTGAGATATAGTGGAGACCCAATCATTCCTTTGTATACCTTATGATCAACGGATGAACGAGGTTCATCCACATCCAATTTAGTAGATGTGGCTATGAGAGTGTCTATTTCCTTTGAATCCTCCATCTTGAATTTCTTGTGGAGTTCTTTCACATACTTTTGTTGATGAATCATGGTTCCATGTGGGTTTTGCTTGATTTGTAAGCCTAAGAAGAAGTTTAGCTCACCCATCATACTCATTTCAAATTCACTCCCCATTAGTGTAGCGAATTCCTTGCTAAGCGTTTCAGTAGTTGCCCCGAATATGATATCATCAACATATATTTTCACAATCAGAAGATCATTCCCCTTTTACTTTAGGAACAAAGTACTGTCAATTTTGCCTCGTTTGTACCCATGTTCCAGCAGGAATTTTGACAATCGCTCATACCATGCTCTAGGTGCTTGTTTGAGACCATAAAGAGCCTTGTCAAGTTTATATACATGATCAGGTGACTCTTTGCTTTCAAAACCTAGAGGTTGTGTGACAAATACATCTTCCTTCAAATATCCATTGAGAAAGGCACTCTTAACATCCATCTGATGGAGAGTGAATTCCATATGTGCAGCAAATGCTATAAGAAGTCTGATTGCCTCCAATCTTGCCACAGGAACAAAGGTCTCATCATAGTCAATTCCTTCTTCTTGACTATACCCTTGAACAACTAGTCTTGCCTTATTTCTTGTAACAGTTCATTCTCATCGAGCTTGTTCCTGAAGAGCCACTTCGTGCTAATCACTGATCTGTCTAGTGGCCTGGGTACCAAGTGCCACACTTAACTTCTTTCAAATTGATTCAGCTCATCTTGCATGGCATAAACCCAATCAGCATCTTGTAGGGCTTCACCAATGTTCTTTGGTTTGATTAAGGATAGGAAGGCATCAAACGCACACAAATTTTTCAAGGAAGCTCTTGTTTTGATTCCGGATGACAAATCTATTATGATGTTCTCAAGAGGGTCAGAACTCTGATATCTGTGCGGTTTGAGTACTAATAGTTCACTTCTGGATAGTTCCATGTTGGTTTGTTGTTGTGGAACAGGACCAGGGCTAGGATTCTCATGTTGAGTTCCCCCTGTCATGTTGCTTGGGGTAGTTTGACCTGGTCCATCACCTGTTCCATCTTCCATGGCTGCTTCAATGTGTTCACTGCTTCTCACCAGTCCAAGCTCCTCATCTTCTGGTTCATGTCTCTCAGAAAGAGTGTTAGTTTCATCAAATACAACATGCACACTGTCCTCTACACACATAGTTCTTTTATTGTACACTTTATATGCTTTATTATGTGATGAATATCCCAAGAATACTCCCTCATCACTTATGGGATCAAATTTACCTAAGGAATCTTTACCATTATTGTGCACATAGCATTTACATCCGAAAGCCCTAAGATGGGATATGTTTGGCTTTCTTCCTTTGAGTAATTCATAGGGAGTCTTCTCTACCAGTGTCCTGGTTATACATCTATTGATTATATAGCAAGTAGTGTTTATTGCTTCTGCCGAGAAGTTGTGTGGTAATTTCCTAGAAAGAAACATGGTTCTTGCCATATCTTCAAGAGTTCTATTCTTTCTTTCCACAACCCCATTTTGCTGTGGGGTTCTAGGGGCAGAAAAGTTGTGATTGATAAGTCACAGTCACAAATAACTCCTATGCATATATGGTTCATGTGCCAGCTATTCAGTTCCAAGATGTGTGCCCTGATGTGCCCCTTTGTCAATCTTCAAAACTATGTAGTGACATGGATCAACAAATTCCCCCTTTTTGATGATGACAAACTCTGTGCTTAATCTTGTATACACTTCAAACACTTTGTACGATTTTAAGCATTAATCATTGAGAAACCAGGTTCATTAGGTTATAAATATCACTTAAAAAAAATTCAGCACATATCTTCCCCCTTTTGGCATCATCGAAAAGATTGCAAAATGATACACTTACCAGATTGATTAATTATTACTCATGGCCATTGAGGCAACTGCAGGTGCAAAGCATGATTAATCAACACAAGAAGCCAATAAATGTAAGCTAAATAAGAAATTGAAACAAGTCAATAACTAGAAGCAAAATTCAATGATTAGTAACGATTATAAAATACCATACAGTAAACAAAAACAAACCAACCATGAGCAAAAAACAGAAAAAGATAGAAACAAGTTTAACAAGACAGAAACACGTCCCGAACTGGGCACTTGAAAGGTTATGGGGAAACTCTGGATAGCCTAAGAATTGGAAGGTGCAGAGGAGGTTGTGGTCTTGGATTGTAGGAGAAAAATCATTTGCTTAATAACACCCTCGTTCTTATCTTTCTCCATTGCTAATTCAGCCCTGAGAACATCCCGCTCAGCTTCAACCTCAATCACACGAGACTTAAAACGAAGGATCTCCCTATCCTTGAACTTGCTTTCCTGCACGAGAGTTCTTACTTTGCTGTTGACTAGCTGCTTCCTAGATGAACCAGGTTCATCTGCAAGAACATTGACAATGTAATCACACAACAACAAAGATTCCTTCCCAAAATAATCCTTGGCAGTCGCCATTTCAGCCTTCTTCACTGGAACCCCAAAATGAGCAAGCACATCTGTCAGAATAAATCCATATGGGATCGCATGTGCTTTTGTTCCATTCACAACTCTGTCCAAGAGTTGGATGATGAAAGATGGCCAATTGATTTGCTTTCCCCTGTACAAGCATTCCATCAAGGTCAGATCCATATAATTGGCAATGTGCCTTCTTTCTTGTCTGGGCAGTAGAAACTTGATGACGAACTCGAAGAATAGCTTGTGTTCTGGCTTCATTTCACTCTTGTAGACAGGCCTGGGTTCAATCTCTTTCTCATTATCACTGAAGAACCTGGTGATGTTAATTGCTGAGGCCATCCCATCTAGACTAGGCCATCTTTGCCTTGTGTAGTCCTCATATCCCTCAGCTGGTATGTCTAGAATAACACCCAGTTCTTTAGCATCAAAGGAAACTTCAATTCGTTTAACCATTGATGTGACCCTTCCGTTCTTGACAATCACATTCCCTATGAATTCTACCAACTCAGCTCTTTCCAGCTTGCCTTCCATACGAAGGACCATGTCCTTCCAGCCCTGCACCTCTAGAGTTCCCAGCAAATACTGCATTCCAGTCTCATCTAGATCCTTCATCAGCTTACCCTTCAGAATTGTTCTTTTTCCAAACATGGTAACTCTGTCAGTCACCTCTCCTATTTCCTTCTCCTCATCTCCACTCCAGTCTGCATCATCATCCTCTTTCTTAACAATTTTTACTTTCTTTGGCTTGGACCTGGTATTTTTTACGATGCTTGGAGTTGCAGCAGACACAACAGTTGACTTCTTTGAAGAAGCCTTAGCCTGTTTGGGTTTAGGTGTCCTAACCACAACTGGAGCCAGCTGCTCCTCATGTTGGACAAGGTCCAACGTCTCTTCTTCAATAACAACAGCCTCAACAGGCTCTCCAACATTTGCTTTTCCCTTTGCTGCCCCCTTCTTCTTGCTCTCTTGTAGAGCCTTTCCAATTTCTCTTCTTCATCTCTCACAGTGCTACGAGTAGCTCGTACTTTTGGAGTAGCAACACCAGCAGCTTCAGAAACTTTCCTCTTCTTTGAAGGAACTGGGTGAGTTGCCTTCTTGGACTTTTGAGTCCTCCTTTTCTTGGGGTTATAGGACTCCCCCAATTTTTTCAGCCTTTCAGCCAATGTTTCCTCCCCAGATGAACCAGGTTCATCTGTGCCTTTCTTCAAACTTGCAAGACCTGCTACAGCCTTCTCAACTGTACTTCCCTCTAATTCTATGATGTTTTCTCCAACATTTTCATGAATGGGACCATAGATAACCAGCGTGGTACCATCCCCCCCAGAACCCCTCTCAACTTATTTTCCCTCTGTCTCAGAAATTCTTTCTTTTCTACCACCCCTCTGCCTACTTGGCACTTCAACATCAATAGTAGACCCAACCACCACGAATCTTTTATCAGCAGAAGCAGCTTCATAATTAGTTTTAGGATTACCTTTCTCAGAGCTTGTTGAACCAGGTGCGTCTTCCTCGTTGGCTGATTTAAAAGATTCACTGGACGAATCTGTCTTAGAACCTTTGTCCGCTTCAATAAGATCTTCCAAGAATTTTTCCCTAGTCCCAGAAGCAACAGTTTTCCGGGCAAGAACTTTGACACGACGATTCTTGGGGGCAGGAGTAGGGTTTGGAATAGGTTCAGGAATAGGTGTATTTTCAGGGGTTAATGAGATTTCTTGTGATTGTGAACTGTATACAGATGGAGAGTTAGATCTAGACTCAAAATTTCCACCATCATAATCACGATTAGGTGATGAAGTAGAAGAAGAAGCAGGTGGTGGTGAAGACATGCTTATGTGATGTTAGGAAGAAAACGACGAGCAAGCAGTTTTGGATTGTGGAATGAGTTGCACTTGGTTCGACGATTTCTTTATGAAGAAAAGAGTAATGATGACCCTTATATAAGATTTGGCTGGGGAGATTACAACTGCAGAACATTTACTCAATTAGAAGTCTAATCGCCGAAGGACTGACATTGATTAGATATTTAATTTCCCCCTAAAACTAGGCTACTTAAGTGAAGATGGGACTTATTGAAACTGGTTCAATTTGGGTAAGTACGAAGTATTTGAATTTGAACAAATTATGGAAAGAATCCTGCTCATGTATGACTGTACTTGAATTAATATATGGAGAAGAGAACGTACCCTCGTCAGTCAGATGAATCAGCATGGATGAACCAGGTTCATCCTATTAGAAATCTTTAAATTGCCTCAATTTACAAAGATAGATAAACATTATTAGTATCCAGGGAATCATATTAATACATAGAAAAAGAGTATGCCAATAAAGACATGATGCTGAGCAATTATTAATCTAATTAAGTACCCAATTAGAATTTTCTAGCCAACAAGAATTTTTTTTTTTTTCAAATAATTTTTTTCATTTTTTTTTTCCCAATTAGGTGATCTTAATCATCCCTAATTCAAGCCCGTTTCCCTCAAAATGCTCCATACTCAGTGCTTTGGTAAATATATCTGCAATTTTCTTATCAGTAGCACAAAATTCAATTGAGATCATTCCTTTTTCATAGTTGTCCCTAAGGAAGTGGTGTCTAACATATATGTGCTTAGTTCTCTTATGATTAACCGGGTTCTTCGTCATACTAATGCCACTAGTGTTATCACAGAAAAGAGGAATGCATCCCACATCTATACCAAAGTCCATGAGTTGTTGCTTAATCCACAACAACTGAGCACAACAAGAGGCTGCAGCCACATATTCAGCCTCAGCAGTAGAAAGAGCTACTGAATTTTGTTTCTTGGTGACCCAAGACACAAGGCAAGAGCCCAAGAAGTGAGCCATGCCTGAAGTACTTTTCCTGTCAACTAGGAAACCTGCATAATCAGCATCAGTATATCCTACAAGGTCAAAATTACTACCTTTAGGATACCAAAGGCAAAAATCAATGGTGCCTTTCAAATATCTCAAAATTCTCTTCACTGCAGTGAGGTGAGACTCCTTTGGATTTGCCTGAAACCTAGCACATAATCCCACACTGAACACAATATCTGGTCTGCTGACAGTGTGATATAGTGGAGACCCAATCATACCTTTATATACCTTATGATCAACGGATGAACGAGGTTCATCCACATCCAATTTAGTAGATGTGGCTATGGGAGTGTCTATTTCCTTTGAATCCTCCATCTTGAATTTCTTGTGGAGTTCTTTCACATACTTTTGTTGATGAATCATGGTTCCATGTGGGTTTTGCTTGATTTGTAAGCCCAAGAAGAAGTTTAGCTCACCCATCATACTCATTTCAAATTCACTCCCCATTAGTGTAGCAAATTCCTTGCTAAGCTTTTTAGTAGTTGCCCCGAATATGATATCATCAACATATATTTGCACAATCAGAAGATCATTCCCCTTTTACTTTAGGAACAAAGTACTGTCAATTTCGCCTCGTTTGTATCCATGTTCCAGTAGGAATTTTGACAATCGCTCATACCATGCTCTAGGTGCTTGTTTGAGACCATAAAGAGCCTTGTCAAGTTTATGTACATGATCAGGTGACTCTTTGCTTTCAATACCTGGAGGTTGTGTGACAAATACATCTTCCTTCAAATATCCATTGAGAAAGGCACTCTTAACATCCATCTGATGGAGAGTGAATTCCATATGTGCAGCAAATGCTATAAGAAGTCTGATTGCCTCCAATCTTGCCACAGGAGCAAAGGTCTCATCATAGTCAATTCCTTCTTCTTGACTATACCCTTGAACAACTAGTCTTGCCTTATTTCTTGTAACAGTTCCATCCTCATCGAGCTTGTTCCTGAAGACCCACTTCGTGCCAATCACTGATTTGTCTAGTGGCCTGGGTACCAAGTGCCATACTTAACTTCTTTCAAATTGATTCAGCTCATCTTGCATGGCATATACCCAATCATCATCTTGTAGGGCTTCACCAATGTTCTTTGGTTCGATTAAGGATAGGAAGGCATCAAACGCACACAAATTTTTCAAGGAAGCTCTTGCTTTGATTCCGGATGACAAATCTGTTATGATGTTCTCAAGAGTGTGAGAAATCTGATATCTGTGTGGTTTGAGTATTAATAGTTCACTTCTGGATAGTTCCATGTTGTTTTGTTGTTGTGGAACAGGATCAGGGCCAGGATTCACATGTTGAGTTCCCCCTGTCATGTTGCTTGGGGTAGTTGGACCTGGTCCATCACCTGTTCCATCTTCCATGGCTGCTTCAATGTGTTCACTGCTTCTCACCAGTCCAAGCTCCTCATCTTCTGGTTCATGTCTCTCATAAAGAGTGTTAGTTTCATCAAATACAACATGCATACTCTCCTCTACACACATAGTTCTTTTATTGTACACTTTATATGCTTTATTATGTGATGAATATCCCAAGAATACTCCCTCATCACTTCTGGGATCAAATTTACCTAAGGAATCTTTGCCATTATTGTGCACATAACATTTACATCCGAAAGCCCTAAGATGGGATATGTTGGGATTTCTTCCTTTGAGTAATTCATAGGGAGTCTTCTCTACCAGTGTCCTGGCTATACATCTATTGATTATATAGCAAGTAGTGTCTATTGCTTCTGCCCAGAAGTTGTGTGGTAGTTTGCTAGAAAGAAACATGGTTCTTGCCATGTCTTCAAGAGTTCTATTCTTTCTTTCCACAACCCCATTTTGCTGTGGGGTTCTAGGGGCAGAAAAGTTGTGATTGATACCATGTTGATCATAGAACTCAGCAAACTTAGCATTTTCAAATTCAGTCCCATGGTCAAGTCTTATTGATGCTAGTTGATGTCCTAACTGATTTTGAGTTTTCTTAACAAATGTGATAAACATATCAAATGCTTCATCCTTAGATTCCAGAAATAAGGTCCAAGTGAACCTTGAGTAATCATCAACTAACACCATCACATATTTCTTTCCACCTCTGCTCAGAGTTCTCATTGGACCACACAGATCCAGATGAACCAGTTCCAACGGTCTAGTGGTACTCACCATTTTCTTACTTTTGAATGAGGATCTTACCTGCTTCCCCCTTGCACATGCCTCACAAACTTTGTCTTCCTTGAACTTAATGTTAGGGAGTCCTTCTTTCATATTTTTTCTTTTTTCCGTTCTACTTCCCACTGAGGACAATTTTTGATGAGATGGTCAGTCTTACCACATTTGTAGCATCCCTCGTTGGTTGGCCTTTATGGAGCTTCTGCTTTATTGTAGTTTCCTCCTCTAGAGATGCCCTTCTTCCTCATGAGAAAGTTTCTGAATTCTTTGGTAATCATGGCCAACATATCTTCCTCCAGATCTTCTCCCTCAGTGATTCTCAGTGCTAGACTCCTCTCCTTCTTTGGACCATACATCTTCATTGTTTGCCTTCTGAGTTCATAGGCAGTGAGTTTCCAATCAGCTCATCCAATCTCAGTGTTGCCATATTCTTTGATTCCTGGATAGCAGTGATTTTGCTTTCCCGGGAAATTGGCAAGACCCTTTTCAAGATCTTCTCAACCCTGTCCTCTTCAAGAATGATTCTTCCAAGAGACTTTAGTTCATTGGTCAAGGTTGTGAACCTTGTATACATCTCTTGGATAGTCTCTCCTTCTTTCATAGTGAAGTTGTCATACTGAGAGTATAGTAGAGTACCTCTTGACCTCTTTACCTTAGGTGTTCCTTCACGGGCTACTTGTAGAGTATCCCATATTTCTTTAGCTGTGGTGCAACTTTGGATTCTGCTGTATGCATCTGGGCCTAATCCACAAACTAACCACTTCTTGGCCTTAACATTCTTCTCCCATTTCTTTAGGTCTTCAGCAGTGCAATCAGCCCTAGTCTTTGGTACATCCACACCTTCAACAATCTTCTTCATTGTAGCTAGAGGCCCATCAGTGACTATGTCCCAGAGTTCATAGTCTTCTCCTATCAGGTGGTCCTTCATCTTGTTCTTCCACCAAGAGTAGTACATGCCATTGAAGAGTGGTGGCCTTGCAGTTGATTGACCTTCCCAGTTCCCAGGTGGTGCACTCATTTTGATCTTTTCCAAGGTGTTAGACTTTTAAAGGATAACCTGCTCTGATACCAATTGTTGTTTTAGACGTCAATACCACATAAGAATATAGGTTAAAAGTGTGGTACCCAATTTTTTGAGTGCTGTCTCACAAGAAGAACCTGGTTCTTCTTTGTGTTCCAACTTCTACTGGTGCGGAATAATAAAAGCAGTAAAGTAAAAACATAGAGATTTTTACGAGGAAAACACCTGGCTCAAAAGGTGAAAAAACCACGACCTACTCCTCAGTAGGATTTGCTCAAACTCTTCACTAAAAACTCTGAGCCAAACGGACTTACAAAATAAACTCTTTTGTAATCCTAGGACTAACTCTAATCCCTTCGTATCAACTAGCCTCTAGCTAATTTCTACAAGCTTCAAGTTAACTCTAACTTGAACAATGTGTACCTATTACAATTGCTTCTATGAAAGCTGATAAGATACAATATTGAAACACCTACTACAATCAACTAGACTCAAAACATCAACGATGAAACTTGTTCTTCTAGCTGAACTGTGGCCTTTGTATCGCACACTAAATCTGCTTGCAAAATAACTGGGAATTTTGCTTTCAGATCTTGATTCACTTCTGTACTCGTGCGTCAAAAATTCCAGCAGAAATACTTCGAGTATTTATAGAGTCAGTAGTTGAGTTTGTCTATCTATTCTAGTTTGACTCTTCTTGGGAGAAAGAATTTGAATTAAACTCAACTTCCTTCCTTTGTTACTTCTCCTTGCTGAATTCAACTTCTATTCTCTCATCAGTTTGCAACCTTTTTGCATTAGGAGACAATCTCTTGGTTCAT
Organism: Nicotiana undulata; assembly: GCA_005239495.1. Classification (NCBI taxonomy): domain Eukaryota; kingdom Viridiplantae; phylum Streptophyta; class Magnoliopsida; order Solanales; family Solanaceae; genus Nicotiana; species Nicotiana undulata. The sequence goes on along the minus strand of ML260350.1, from coordinate 39,530 downwards.
TGATAAGTCACAGTCACGAATAACGCCTATGCATATATGGTTTATGTGCCAGCTATTCAGTTCCAAGATATGTGCCCTGATGGACCTGGTTCAACTGGTCAGCCTTTGTCAATCTTCTAAACTATGCAGTGACATGGATCAACACCTTAGAATATTTCTTGCTCATCCAGTAACCAAGCGTCGCATGATCGGTGTGAACAATCACCTTTGTACCCATCAAGTACGGGTGGAATTTCCCCAGAGCAAAGACAATAGCAAGGAGATCTTTTTTGGTCACTATGTTGTTGACTTGGGCATCATTCATGGTATTACTAGCATAGTAGACCGGATGGAAGATTTGGTTGATACGTTTCCCCAATACTGCCACATCACTTGCATCACACATGAGCTCAAAAGGTAAGCTCCAATTCGACGCTGTGATAATAGGAGTAGTAGTCAACTTAAACTAGAGCAATTCGAATGCCTTCATAAAATCTTCATGGAAATTGAACTTGGCTTCCTTCTCCAAAAGTTTGCACAAGGGGCTTACCACCTTAGAAAAGTCCTTGATGAATCGGCGATAGAACCCTGCATGAACCAAGAAGCTCCACACTCCCTTCATGGATTTAGGGGGCGGCAATTTGGAGATCACTTCAATTTTGGCTTTATCAATCTCAATACCATGCTTCAAAATCTTATGACCGAGGACAATGCCTTCCTCGACCATGAAGTGACATTTCTCCAAATTCTAAACCAAGTTTGTTTCCTCACATCTTGCCAATACCTTGTCCAAGTTGTCCATGCACTCATTAAAAGAATTCCCCACCCTTGAAAACTCATCCATGATAACCTCAAGAAAATCCTCCACCATAAAAGATGGCCATCATACACCGTTGAAAAGTAATCGGTGCATTGCATAACCCAATTGGCATCCGTGAGAATGCAAAAGTACCACAGGGAGAAGTGAAAATGGTCTCCTCTTGGTAATCAGGAGCAATAAGAATTTGATTGTAGCCGAAGTATCCATCAAGGAAGCAATAAAAATCACGTCCCGCTAACCTATCAAGCATTTGATCAAGAAATTGAAGCGGAAATGATCTTTCCGAGTGACTTTGTTGAGATTCATATAGTCCACGCACACTCTCCACCCGGTGACAATTCTTGTGGGGATCAATTCATTCTTCTCATTTGTTATCACATTCATTTCCCCTTTTTTTGGGACACATTGCACCGAAGAGGTGCACGAGCTATCGGAAATGGGGTAAACAACCCTGACATCCAACCATTTTATGATCTCCTTATTCACTACCTCTTGCATTGCTTCATTTAATCTTCTTTGATGTTCAACTGAGGGTTTGGCATCCTCCTCCAAAATAATCTTGTGCATGCAAAAGGCGGGGCATATACCCCGAATATCCGCCAATGTCCATCCTATAGCTTTCTTCCTCTTTTGGAGCACCGCCAAAGTAGATTCTACCTACACGTTAGTCAAGAAAGAGGAAAGAATAGTAGGTAAAGTGGAACAAGGGCCAATAAACTCATACCTGAGATGTGAAGGCAAAGTCTTTAACTCCAAAGTGGGAGGATCCTTGATTGAGGGCTTTGTCGGAGGAGTCTTCCGATTCTCAAGATCTAAGGACAATTTTCGGGCTTCATAAGTATACGACCCCATTCCTTGCAAATCATTGACACATTCCACAAAGCCTTCCTTCTCATCATCCTCATGATTAAGAAATACGGCTTCCAAGGTATCCTCAACATTCATCACATCACTAGCATCATCAACAATCGCTTCGGTCACTAAGTCCACAAACGAACATACTTCGTAGCTATTCGGTTGCCTCATCGATTTGCTTACATGGAAAACCACCTTTCCATCACCCACCCGGAAGGTGAGCTCACCAGCTTACACATCAACAAGAGCCTTCCTTGTAGCAAGGAAAGGTCTCCCAAAAATAATAGGCATCTCATATCCAACCTCGCAATCAAGGATCACAAAGTCCGCATGAAGGATGAACTTATCAACACGAACCAACACATCATCAATAATACCCAATGGTCTCTTCATAGTCCGATCTGCCATTTGCAACCTCATAGATGTGGGTCTTGGTTGCCCAGTTCCGAAATTTTTGAACACCAATTAGGGAATCAAGTTGATACTTGTCCCCAAATCACATAGAGCTTTGGCAAAGTCGGCGCTCCCAATAGTGCAAGGGATTGTGAAAGCATTGGGATCTTCCAATTCCGGAGCCATTGAGTGAACAATATCACTCACTTGATGTGGCATCTTGATAGTATCACAATTCATTGATCTTTTCTTTGTTACAAAATCCTTCATGAACTTTGCATAACCAGGCATTTGTTCCAACGCCTCAACCAACGCCACATTAATGGATAAACTATTTTCATGTCAATAAACTTCTTGAATTGGTTCTCGCTACTTTGCTTTGCTAGCCTTTGAGGGTATGGAGGAGGAGGCCTTGTCATTTGTGCCTTGGACTTTGGCACTACCGGTTCTGGTATGTCAATCACGTGCTTCCTAGACGGGTTCACTTCTTCTTGGATCTCCTCCACACTTTCATCAATTTCAATTCTCACATCTTCATTAGCTTGAACCACATTGCTTGGAGTTTCATCTTCTTGATCCAACACATCATCATCCACATTTCTTGTTTGAGTTGAGGTGGTTGCCTCTCCACCTCTTCCTCTCCTCTTGGTCACGACCATGACATGTCTCGTATTGTTCCCACTCTTCGAGTTTACCACCGTTCACTATGTAGTGCCCCCTTAGACGAGTGTTTAAAGCTTGCGAGATTTGCCCCAATTGAACTTCAAAATTGCGGATTGAAGTGTTGAGGTAGGCTAATTGAGCATCGGAGTCGGCATTTTTTTCAATCATTTGTTTGAACATATTTTCAATCCGTCCCATCTCATTGTTGGAAGAACTAGAACCTTGAGACGGATATGGAGGTGGGTTGCTGATACATCAGGGACCTTTGAAAGACCGACCCCCGATTCACTAGGTTATTATTATTCCAACCCCCTTGGTTGTTGCCTCCCCAATTGCTTTGGTTGTTGCCACCCCAATTGCCTTGATTATTGCCCCATCAATTGCCTTGGTTACCTTGATTATTCCAATTGCCTTGATTATTGTTATTTCCCTAATTACCTTGATTGTTGTTACAACTCAAATTTCCTTGGTGGCCTTGATTGTTCCAATTTCCTTGATTTCCCTGTGATCTCCATTGTTGTTGACCTTGGCCTTAAGCATTGTTTCTTTGGCCTTGATAATTGTTGACACGTTTCATTCTTCTTCTTGCTCATTGTACGAATCACCTTGGTCATACCCACTATCATCTTACACAAATTGTTCCGTACGACTTTGCACTTGTTGACCTTTTTGCCGTCTCTTGTTCATCATCATATTCACACCTTCCATCACATTCACTTGTTTCGGTCCTTGAAATTGTTGAAGTTGAGCTATGGCCAATTGATTCATTGTGGTCGTCAACTTGGCAATCGCTTGCCCATGATCATGTAGTTCTTTGTGTAGGTGAATGACATTTGGGCCACCTTGAGGAACATTGTCTCTACTTTGCCACACCAATGAGGTATCCTCCATCTCATCCAAAATTTCACAATCTTCGGCATAAGGTGTGTTCATGAAGTTCCCACCGGCGAGTTGATTTATCACACATTGATTTGTTGTGTTGATCCCCCTGTAGAAGGTTTGTTGATGGCCTCAGTCATATCATTATTTAGGCACTCTTTAACCATGGTATGATATCTTTCCCAAATCTCGTGCAATGGCTCATTAGGTTCTTGCTTGAATGCAAGAATCTCATCCCAAAGTGTATCCATATGCCCCGGAGAGACGAATTTGTCAATGAATGTTTCGGCCAACTCATCCTATGTATGGATGGAATGATTGGGTAATCTCTCTAACAAGTCCAATGCCTTTCCTCATAGAGAAAAGTGAAATAGTCTCAACCGCAACGCATCCTCTGAAACATTGGTTTGTTTGCTCCCTGAACAAGTATCGACGAGCCCTTTGAGATGCTTGTAAGCATTTTGTCTTGGAGCCCCAGTGAAGAATCCCCGTTGCTCAAGTAGTGTAAGAATCACATTGGTGATTTGGAAGTTGACCTCCCTAATACAGTGCGGGACTATAGCACTTACATAACCCTTGTTCGACAACACCCGATGTGTTGCCGCTCTTGGTGGAGGTGGGGGAGGGACGGGAACATTATCATGAGGCGGTCGACCTCTCCTATTTGCTTGAGGTTCAAGAAGAACCTCATCACCTTGATCATCATCCACTTCCTCCCCAATGGCAAATTCTCGATGTGATCATTATTGACAACCATTCTTGTACCTATATTCAATTCATAAACAAAATTAGTGACTCAGAAGGAAAAGAAGACAAATCACACAAAAACCTAGATATATAACTAAATTCGTTGAACACCCCGGCAACGGTGCCAAATATTGATCTCGCCCAAACTCACACCACTAATTTAGGTTGTGAGGCGGTCGAAGAAATAATAAAAACCCAGTACAAGTCGGGGTCGAATCCGCATGGAGTTAGTTTTTGGATTTGGTATACACCTAGTGTGAATGTATGATGTGCCCTAAATTACACTTCCACATTTTCAATTGTTGCTTCTACTTCTACTTTTAAGCTATTGATTGTAATTGCAAAGCTAGAAGACAATATTTTTGGTTTTGGTTGTTCTGCAAGTGATGAAAGATCTAGGGTTGCGACTTTCGCCTAGTTGGTTACGTAACGGAGTTAGAGATTTAGGGCATGTTTGGTTGATCGGGATACACTATAGAAATCACATGCTATTACTCACTCTATACCTCTCGGTAGTTTGAGTGATTTTGCCCGATTTGGCTTTCTCAAGTCCAAATGGGTATTTCATGAAACAAGTGATAAATGGATCTAGTCGGGTCTTACTATCTCTAGGATCGACCCTTTAATTAGGGATATCAGTTTCTTGAGTTTACCCCAATTCCTAGTTAGCCAAGTTTTCCTAGACTTAGTCTCTCTTTCTCAAGTAGAGACTAGGTCAATTAGGCATGAATCAATGGTTGCAACCATCAATTCTCAAATTCAAGCAAGAACCAGGCTAAATATCATAGGCCCACTCATAAATAAGCCCTAAATCTATTACCCATTAAGTACCCATACTAGGGTTGGGTTGCAACCCTTACTAAGGGTTTAGCTACTTATGGAAAATGAAGAAATCAAAGAAGGAACTAAGATAGAATCCATAATAATTGATTAAGGAAAGAAAATTTAATGTTTAAAAGCTAATATAGTACCCAAAATAGTAAATAAAAACGGCCTAGGTGCTCCCAACTTACAAAACTTAACCTAAAAATGACAATTATTTTTTATTTATACTAAGCTAAAAATATCTGAAAAAATTGCCCCGGCGGAGGTTATGAAAGATCTTGGGTTGCGGCTTCTGCCTAGTTGGTTACCTAACAAATTTTGAGCTTTAGGGCATGTTTGATTGATCGGGACACAATATCGCAATCACACGCAATTACTCACTCTATACCTCTCGGTAGTTTGAGTGATTTTTCCCGATTTGACTTTCTCAAGTCCAAATTGGTATTTCATGAAGCAAGTGATAAATGGCTCTAGTTGGGTCTTACTAACTATAGGTTCGACCCTTTAATTGGGGCTGTCAATTTCTTGAGTTCACCCCAATTCCTAGTTAGGCAAGTTTTCCTAGACTTAGTCTCTCTTTCTCAAGTAGAGACTAGGTCAATTAGGCATGAATATCTTAGACCCAATCATAAATAAGCCCTAAATCAATTACCCATTAAGTACCCATACTAGGGTTGGGTTACAACTCTCGGGATCGTGATGGCTCCTAACACCATACTTGCTAGGCAAGCCTATGTTAGAAATTAACTAATCATTTTCTTTTAAAAATATATTTAAACATGAGTTAACGATTTAAAATGAATACGAAATCTATTACTGTTCAAAAAAAAATATCAATAATAATTAAATAATGAAATGAAACCACGACACAAATGCTAATATTGAACGACCTTGGGTCTGGAGTCACAATTCACGAACTACTAAAGAATACTACAAATATTTTGCTGAAAGAATATATATTGATATATATGTCTGTTTTGAACTAAGTAAAATAGTAAATAATAAATGGGAGAAGACTCCAGGAATCTGCGGATGCCAGCAGATCTACCTCGTGTCTCCGTGCGAATGCTCAACTACTACTCGAAACTCAACTCTAGCCGGAACCTGGATCTGCACAAGAAGTGCAAAGTGCAGTATCAGTACAACTGACCCCATGTACGTGTGAGTGCCAAGCCTAACATCGACGAAGTAGTGACGAGGCTACGACGGTACATTTACAATATAACCTGTATACAATATATAATAAAGCAAGAAGGAAATTCTAAACTAAATAAACAATAACTTGCAGTAATTATAAAATAACTCAGCTAATTGTTTTTTCCAGATCTCACCTATAACTAATCCTCACGAAAATTTCCAAGTTTCCATATAAAATAATCGTAAGTACAGAGTATGAAATGTGAACAATAAAACAATGAGTATTCCAGCCTTTTTTTTTATAATCAATAAAGCATGAATATTCTCCCTTATTTCTCCTTGTTGCGGCGTGCAACCCGATCCCACCTGTCCACCCTTATTGCTCCTCTCTCTCTATATATATATCACCCTTATTTTTACTGTTGCGGCGTGCAACCCGATCCCACCTGTCCACCCTTACACTCCTTCTTGCGGCGTGCAACCCGCTCCCACTAGACAATCTCATCTCATTATGTATAATAAAGATTTCACAATTTGGATCAAAGTCTTTCCCAATATTTATGTCTCAACCATTATAAACAGAAAGTTGTACTATTCAGAAACTTCACCAATTATCATTACACAACGAAACCAACCGGAATATATCATAAAACACTGACTACCAGCTCAACCATTAATATACCACAATGTGACTAAAGAAAAATTAATACCTCCAAATAATTGGAACAAAATCTAACCAATAAGTAGGCATGGAGGCATCAATGATCATGAAATAATTAAGCCGGGAATATAATAAATTGGAAACGGGGAAGGGATCATGTTCAGAAAATTTGGTGGTGCATAGATACTCATCACCTCACCTATACACCATACACATGCAATTTCACATAGCATTTAAATCGGGGATTCCTATTCCCTCAAGTCAAGGTTAAACCAAACACTTACCTCAATTCGCAGGCCACTCACTGCTCAAACACAATTTTTCCTTTAGAATTGGCCTTCAACTCACCCGCATCTAATAATAATTAGTTAAATGTTATTAATTAGTGCTAAATTAACTAACCTTAATGCAAAACTATGGGTTTTCCTAAGTTTTCCTATCAAAAGACAAAAATCGACCCCTGGCCCGCTTGGTCTAGACTTAAGGTTCAGACCAAAACCCGTTTACCCATTCTCCGTGGAGCCCGGATATACAATTGCTTTTGGAATCCAACCTCAATTATAGGTCTAAATTCCCATGTTTTTAAATTTCTAAGCTCTACCAAAATCCTAATTTTTACCACGAAAACTCTAGATTCTAGGTTGAAATCTTGTTAAAAGTTGTAAGATTGAAAGGAATTAGTTAGGAGTCACTTACCTATGATTTGGAGAAGTTTGAGTCTTTGGAAAATCGTCTATGGAGGTTTAGGGTTTGAGAGAATTGAAAAATGGGTGAAAATCCCGTCTAAAATCCCACTTAACAGGCTGTAGTTATCGATAATACGATCTTAGGAACCCTCGAGGCCAATATCATGCCTTCAACCTAAGGCATTCTGGTTTTCTTTCCTTTAACCTTTCAGTCATTTTCTCATTGTTCTAGCCTAACGCATTCAGTTAAAACTGTTCAATAACCGGTATTAAGATAAATCACATATTTTTAGGACCACAAACTAAATATGTTTGTAGTTACCATTTTCACGGTAAACAGTTTGGCGCCCACCTTGGGGCTAAAAATAACACTGATTGTTTTAGTGCTGGTTCATTAAAAAACACAAGTCGTCTTTTTACACTTTTTCTTGTCCAAAGAACCTTTGCTTTCAGGCCAGATGGTAAGACTAGTGAACGCATACGAAGATAGAGGTTCTGAAAGCTTCAAGGAAAATGGCATAACCATCGCGAGTGCTGGTTCACTGTTGCAGAACATCAATGACTCACCCGAGCTAAACCCCAAAGGTACAGACTCGAGCAGCGCACGACAAGGCGATACCAGCTCCCACATCAACGGGAGTACGCATCGAAGAGATCGATATAGGACACGAGAGGCCCCAACATAGAGTAAAGGAGAAGCCGACCTTGGTATGATCTTTGAGATGCTGAAGACACAACAAGCGACCATCACTCAGCTATTGAACCGCCAATAAATTTCAGGCACAGGAGGATCAAGATCGACCCCTCGGATTCAAAGACTACCGGAAAGGGCTAGCAATGAGGGGCTAGCAACTGACCCCGCTATTACAAGGACACTCGAATGCCTCGCAAAGAGGATATAATCAAGGCTCCCAGAGAGGGAGCCGAGGCTATACAGGGAAAGATATCGGCCTTATGTCAAGATTTGGAAGGACGCAGTAAGGAACAGCGCGCCCCAGGCCAACAAAATGGTAGATGGAGGTCAGGATCCCCCAAGATCGGCGGATAAGCCCATAACTGACAGGTATCCGCGGCTGACAGAAATATCCCAGTCACCCAAATACGACTTCGGAATGGATGCCGCAGATGTTGTAGCGGCCATGGGTAGAATCAGGGACACCAGATAGCCAAAACCCATACTAACTGATCCTTCACGGAGAAACCCTAACGTAATGTGCAGATTCCACGGCGCACACGGCCATTGGAATGAAGATTGCAGACAACTCTGGGAGGAAGCAACCCGATTGGTAAGCAAAGGATACCTCCGAGAGTTTGCCAACGACCAGACTGCGGGGTACGCTCGAGAATGGTAGCCCCTCCCTAAAAGAGCAGAACCAGGTAAGAAAACTTCGGCCGGACAGACGCCTATCCAAAAGTGAGGTACGCAGTTCCTTACCTAACTTAACAGCATAAAACTCTTGTGGGGGCTGCCACGCCCCAAGACTTAAAATGTTTTGCATTTATGCTCGCTTAAATAGTATGTTCATTTCGGTTCCTATCACTAAGACCCGAATTATCGGGTTGACCGATCATGTAAGCCCATCGAGATCTAAGGGGGTAGTCGCTGGTAAGAGAGAACTGCCGAACCTCCGAATCTGGGCGGATCTGCTGCCGGCC